>JXOV01006094.1:0-16915 GCA_001014945.1 Clogmia albipunctata
TACAGTGCTTGGTGCTCTATTTCCGTGATGTATTGTTGGAAAAACACATAATTAAACAACACTAATTAAACTACTCGAATTTAATTATGGTTCATTTTTCCTACACGTTGTTTAAATAACTATACAGTTTTTATCAATATACATATAATGTAATAAAAAACCGAGTCGAAACATTTGAATTTGCCAACAAGAACTTATCGTTCTGCTTCATTTCATGAAAAGCCATAGTTTCAGTTTTGTTGTTTAAATAGTTAATTTATTATATTGTATGTCAATTACAATAATCACAACATATAGCATGTGAAAAAAAAATTGATAACCGGTAAAATTTACACATTAAATTAATGTTTAGGTGTAAAAAAAATATTCGCAAAATTTTACCAGTGCGTTTATAATTCAAAATGAAAATTATTTTAAAAAACAGCCACATAAAACTATAATAATATTAACAAAAATTTTTAAAATATCCTTATAATAAATTTAATGATAATACTCATTTAATTAAGGATTTGCTTCACAATTTTTAGTTTACAACAATTTCTTCTAAATCCAACTTGTATTTGGACAGAACTTAGAAAATTTAAGCTTTCAATAAAAGAAAAGTTATTGAAAGCTTTTTATTAAAATTTGTTTTTGTAAAGCTCAAATAAAGTTTAAAAACTTTCAAAAGTACACAATAATAAAATTATCTTAGTTTTGGGAGTTTGTTTTTTATAATTAAAAACTAATAGTCTTTAAGAACCGTTAGCGTATTTCAATTGAACTTTTTATAATTGTTGTTGTAAAGCTCAGCGGCTGTCACAGTGACTTTGGTTTGTTTTGATTTAGCCAGCTATGTTTACATTGGGAAAATTGTGTTGTAATTTTCCAAAAATTAGTTTGCGAAGGTGGTAATTTGTTGTTACATAAAACTCTTTGACTAATTCGGACTTTATAGATGGTGTTCCACTAAAAATCACTATGAGGTGCTAAATTTAAAGCCGGATTGTTCTCTTCGCGAAATTCGTGAAAGTTTTATTCAGTTATCTAAGCAAGTAAGTACCGTGAGCAGTGTCTCCAGACACCGAAGCGTATATTATTGTTATTAGACTTTTATACTGTTATAGTTTTAAATATATAATTGAAGTATGTTGAGTTTTACTATTTTTAGAATTCTAGTCTCCCGTGTGACGCCTTATTATTATTATTTTAGTTTCACCCTAATTAACAACTTGTTTTTTTTTTTATTTAACGTAAATATAACAATTTCGCAACAAATACTACTTTTTATTTCTTGACATTTTCCATATATTCAAAAATGATGTATTATAAAGATATAACTGATAAAACTGTATAACAACTTTTAAAATTTAATGCTTTATTGATATACTGTGAATCGCATTCTAAATCAGATGCCACGTTTACTCAAATTCAATCGTTTTTAATGGAGAGTAGGCAAATTTTCTTCAAATAAACGCCAATCGGTAGCCTAATTAACCTTTTATCAAACCTTATCAACAAATTATCTATTATTCACACTACTTTGTAGTTATTTGCAATTTGCCTAAAACTGACGATTTTCGGCGCCGCATTTTAAATCGGACACTCACATTATTCTTACTGTAATTGCAAAATCTATTGCATTTAAAATTAGGAATTGATTCTAATGAACCACTAAGAACGGTATTGGATTGATGCAGTGTCCAATTTAAAATGCTGCACCGAAAATCGTCTGTTTTAAGCAAATTGAAAATAACTGCAATGTAGTGTGAATATTAGTTAAATTGTTGATAAGGTATGATAAAAGGATAACTAGGCTACCAATTAAGGTGAAAATATAATTGTGCCAAATAGGCAATTATTTTTCTCGCAGCTGTATATTTATTATATTCAACTTGACGCTTATAAATTCAAGGATATTTACCTTCTTTTAGTATCATCCCGATGCTAGTTCAGCAACTACCCAAAACTCTGCCGAATTCCGGCGAGTTATGGATGCCTATAAAATACTCAGTAAATCGGAGTCTAGAGCAAATTACGACTACAATTTGCAATTGAATCAAACATCATCAGGAACTAGTAATTTATACCAATATGGTGGATTTACTCTGCATAAGTAAGTATAGTCCAATTAGTGAGTTTTAAGCTATACAATTGTTTTTAATTTTTAAGGAATGTAAAACCCAACGAATACTATGGCATCAAGGGGTTGAAGAAGATGTCCAACTGGAAAATAGTTTTCGCTTGTGTCGTGTTCTGTGGAGTTGGAGTCGCAATTCAGGTGTTTTTAATCAATTCTTCAGTCACTTTTAAAAGGAAGAAATTAGACGACCAATCAGTAGAGGCTGGAATCCATCACGCCAACGTCAAGGCAAATGCTGAGAAATACGGAAATGAAAAGCAGCTGGAACGACTGATGGATAATTTCAAAAGATGACCAGATTTTGTAAAACAAACCCTGTAAATAAGTAGTTTACGATATGGAATTTATTTTGATAAATGCCTTACACAGAAAAGTACGGAGGGTTTTTACTTCATTTTAGTTACATTTTTCTAACATTGGCTAACACTAAAGTTTCAATTGTCTAAAGCGATTTTCTTAATCATAACTTCTGCCTGCAAGTGCGGAGGATCCGGCTTCAGGACTTGTTCTCCGTCCTGAACGTATTCCGTAAATGGCAACACAAATTCACATTCGAAATTTAACTTTTTCATTACTCGAGCCGAAAAATGACTGGTGCAAAGAACGAAATACACTGGAATGATGTTTGCCTTCATGTACTCCATGGAGACCCTGGTCAATTCGTGGGAAATACCCAAACCCCTGTATCGGGAATCAACGCTCAGAATTTTCATCTCCAAAGCTTGATCCACATCCATGTGGTTGGCAAAGAAATCGTACTTCGATTCGACTAAATCCATTAATCCCAGGATTTTCTTAAACTTTGGGTGATCGCAACCTGCGGCCGCACTCTCGGGCACGTGGTCTGGAGCGGGCCTCTGCATCATTCCGTTTATGACGACCCCAACAATTTCTCCACTGCTGTTTACCGTTTTGAAGGAACATCCTGCAAAAGATTATTCAATAATAAAGTTCACTGTAAAAATTAAGTTTTGTATAATTTTAATAATATTTATCGATAACGTACCATCCTTCAAGCTCTTCTTACAATATTGGGTCAAATCATCACAGTCTCCGAGGTCTAAGTATACGTTCAAAGGCTCATCCTTAAACACAAAATAGGATATATATACAATTGTTAGTAATGTTGTTCTTATAAAGTTTATTTAATTTCAAATTTATAATTATAAAGGAAAAAGTAAAATGATTAAGAGTAATTACTCATTTTATTAAATACGATGGCAATCTGATAAGTTCTCGGCTGGTCATTAAAAACTTCCTTTCATAAATATATTTTCAAAATTCTAGATAAATCGGACTTGGATATTTTTGTATGAATCTCGAGTGTGGGCAGCGCCTGCAAAATAAGCCTCCTCAATGGCACTAACTTTCCTATTTGACTCACTCGTCAACATAACGTGTGACTTTTGCATGGTTGGAACTAGCAAGTAGTTATACCATATCATCTTAAGAATACGGTGAATCAGCAATTCGTAGCCTATCTCGACCAAATTGCCCTTGACAATAAAAGAGGTGTGTAATTTTGTTTTTCCAATTGGGAATTCGTTTTATTCTACAACTATAAACTGATGAGTCTAAAATTTCGGAATAGTAAAGGAAGATTATCCTTTTAGCTATTAGACATCGATTACATTACGAACCCTACGAAACCGAAGACCTCTTTTTTTGGATGTAATGAACAGTTTTTTAACTCATTTGCCGGATGCAGCACATTAATTCGACTAAATCTGGCCTGATATGGATACAATTGGACAAATGTGGGCGATCACGAAAAGAAGAAAAAACTGTTAAGGTTGTGATTAACCTGTATCAAAACACTACTCTGAAATAGCCTGACAATGTGTTTGTTATTTAAAAAAATGAAATTGTTTTGCTTTTTGCGAGCACAAGTTTCTCATCCCTAGTATTAATCCATGATGCTATATAACTTTTGCAGTTGTTCTAAATGCTTACTATTTCATCTACCAAAAGCACTTTCAATTTGGGCATTTTCTTTACTTACACAAAGTTTTAAGATTTTTCACTTTATCGTCCATGGAGCGGTTTTCGGGGCACTTAACAAAAACCGACCTAGAACCGTGATGAAATGGCTTCACCAATTTTGACCATCGAAAGACAAGAGACCTCATAAGCAACATACACGGGGTCATTGATTTTACTCCGTGAATTAAAACTCAAATCAAGATTTCAATGTCCGATATTGTTCTATTTTCTATTTGAATAAAATCTTTTGTCTTAGAAAATGTTCTAAATGATTAACTAGTTCAATTGTGATAACTGCGCCACCAATTGAAGCTCCCGAGAACTTATCAGATCAACCTCGTATTCTTTAACAATATATGCTAATTATAAATTGTCCTAAAAACTTAAAAACTTTCTTTGAATTCCACTATTTGAAGAAGAGATCATTGCTTTGGGTTAACAAGTGGTTTGGATATGATTGGAATGTCCTTTACAGAGAAAACCAAAATAATGGAAAGTCAAACTACTGAATAATTTATTATGTAACCAGCAAGATTTTTTCGTTAAACATGTATTTTAATGTCGCCCATATTAAAGCAAAAATCAAGGACTTATACTATTCTAGTTAATTAATCGACAAATTAACACCCCAGAAAAATAATCAATTTTGACTTTATGATGATGAATCATATGCGTGTGTGGAATTATTTAATTGGAAAAATTATACGCTAATCTGTTACATAGTTGTAATCATTTATTACATTTTTAATAAACAATTTTATCACGATTTTTTTAAACAATAATATTTGATATTGAAAGTAAAACGGGGTTTGATGAAATATTTAGTTTAACTATAGCTAATATGTACAGTTGACGCTGCTGATTACAGCCACTCTGTATTAACCGATTGACTAAATTAAGCGATGGATTTGCAATGTTTTTAAGTTTATTTATATTCCATTTCGTTTCTAGACATTTCGACTTGATAAAGCAATTGTCCCTATTAACCGTAGCTCTAATAAACGGCGTCTACTCTAGTTAAATTAAATTCACAGAATTTAATTTTAAGAAATTGAAGATTGAAGAAAATATTTTGTGCAATTCCGTATTGAAAAGTCAACTTTTCTTCACGAACCAATTTGTTCTGTAACGGTTTACTTTTCTGCACGGAGTGCTGAAATAATTCAAAATTTGCACGCAAATTGTCACCAATTTAATGAAAATACATATTGTTGTCAAAACCATTTCGTTGTGAATATTCTCATCTCACTCTAATAAACACTGTCTTACTTGTACACATTGTGTCTTACTTGTTCCACAATTTGAAAAAAAAAACCGCTGCGAACGGTTTTCATTTTTAATTGTGTTGATTAACTAGTATTTTTTTCAGAATTACACAAAATAGCGTCAAATACACATGTGAAATAGGATAATACAGCACTCATTTACCTATTTTTACTCGCTGCGCTCGTCAAAATACACGTAAATTCGTACCGTAATAACCTCTATTTCAACACTTGTATCGAAATATAGTATTTTCGCATTAAACCTTTGGTTAATTAGTTCTTCTTTATTACCTTATAGAAGCTTTGTTTGAGCATTTCGATGACTGCATCAGTGTCACTTTCCGAGATCAATTCATATTTTAGAGGATCGGCGGATACCTCTGTAGATGCCATTTTGGTTTTTTGAACGGGGTACCGGTGAAGGAGCTGCAAACACCCATTATCACGATAAAATTCATTTTTATCAAAACCGAATTGAATTCTAATCAAAGGACTTAAAAGAACTTAAAAGAAATCACTCACCCCGAATTCGATGAATCGGTCATGGCCATTGTACCGATTTGGATAATATTCGATCACCATGGTGGAAAATGGATTGGTTTTATCGTGCACTAAACACATAAAAGCACATTTAATCAGTCACAATAAGCAAATTCGTGCTTGATTCATTCACTAATGCAGGGCACTTACCTTTTTAATTTTTTATTTATTACGTTATATTTAATCTCAAAACTTATCACTGACTCAGACTATTTTTCCACAAATGTGTAACTAATTTGTTTATTTACTAAACAAAAAACTTTTAATTGAAAAGCCCGACTTTATCGTCAAATCGAGATAACTCTGGGCTGATCAGAACACAATTGAAGCTCGCCAAAGTGTCCGTTCGCCAATTTATAGCCTTTTGTTTGTGCATACCTTTCGCTTGTCCCCCTCCTATTTGATTTATCGACATTTTCCAAAATTATGTGTATTACTCTAAAATTTTTCCTTTAACGTCAATATAATAAGGAGATAAGAATTCTGATCTTGATTTATTTAACAACAAACATTCTTTCATGACATTGAACTTCAAACTTGAACCCAAAAATTGTCCGAATAAAACCATGACAACGCTTTTATTTAATCTTTAATAATTTTAAATTCAACCTTATTAAGTTCATTATTATAAAAATTTATTTAATAAGTAAAAATAGAAATGACTGTACGAGATTTTATGATTTTTTTATATTTTTCAGGATTGTTGCGGATGTCGATTTTTTCATATCCACGGATGTTTGAAATTTTATATAAAAATCATACTAAAAAGTCCTTTTGTCCGATCTCAAGCGAAATTTTCATTTTCAATTAGTCAAAATGTATAGCTTTGTTAAACATCTTCATCCGCAAAACATCCTCACTGAATTCTTGCTGATATCGAAATTTGGGCGGATGTTCAGCGGTAGTAAGTTCGAAAATTTCGCAACATCCCTGATATTTATATATTAACATATTTACGTTTTAAGAATAATTAAAATATCTATTAATTGTATTTATTCGTAATTTTTATCTTTTTAATTTATGGTAAAAATAATTCATAACTTATTGAATATCCAAAAAATAGATTAACAGTGATTCAAATTACACAGGTTTTCCTTTTTGCTACTGAAAATTTGTTATATTTTTTTATTATCAAAATCGTTATCTTCAAACAATTTTAGCTCAATGTCATAATTTAGGACGTATTTTTTTACAAAAGCTATTTTATTCATTCATACTAATTACGTACCCGAGATTACGTCAATTTTTTAAAAACATTTTTAATATATATATAGTAGAAGATTGTTAAAACATTTATATCTATAACAGATAACATTTTATATTATTGCAATATCCAAATGCTTTTGGAAAATATTCAGATTTATTTATTGTTGAACTAAAAGCGAATTTTGTAATTAGTTTAATGAACATATCGACATTTAGTGGATCGTAAATGCTCTGAGGAAATAAAGCTTACTACCAACAAATGTAATTCAAATATAAGAGAATTCACAAAACATGTTGTGATAATAGATAGCAAATTAGAAATAAGATAGATTAAGTAATCTTAAAATAGTTGTAAACCTATAGCATTTTTAAATAAAGTGAAATGAAAAGTGTTAAATTTCATAAACGTTGATATTGAGAACAAAACAGTTTAATAAAGAGAAAAGTTATTAACAATACAAATACAGTAAGAATTACCTTATTAACAATTTTCAATTAAACTTCATAATGGCCATAGTTTAATATGATGTAAACTAACTAATGTTCACACAATATTTAATTGCAAATTTATAAATCAGCAAAACTACACAGTGTACATATTTGATAACAATTTCATTATACATAAATAATATTCTACATTTAAATTCTCGCCATTTTTTCTACATTGTGTTTGCATTTAAATATTCATTAATTATGTTTTTCGGATGCAGCATACTTCTGCTACTATTGAATGGTATTGCCGGATGGATTCGTAACTGATTGTTCTAAAACAGTGAATGCAGTCAATTCCGTCAAATTTCTTATAGCAGCATCTAATCAGATTATTTAAACAAATAAAACAATTTAAGGTTGAAATTCCTTCCCTTCGAACGAAAACCTTAAAATTTGCAAATATTTAACAAAATTTGCATTTGATATCAATTGAATTAGTTTATATCCATTTTTTTCGCTCTTGATCTCTGCAATATTTCTGTTTTAAATGCATAAATTATGCACTTAGATATTGTTACACTGTATTGTGGTTTGCTTCTGATCATCATTTTGCTAGATGATGCAAAATGTATTTATGTTCTAAGGTTTTTCATTGTGCTTGGCCGTTAATTGAATTAAATTAGAAATTCTCCGATGATTGGAATATAAGTGCAATAAGTATTAATGAGGTGATATTGAAACTCTCATCATTACTCGTCAATTAGTTGACACGTTTAATTAGAGGAAATTTAAAATATGAAGTCAACATTGCTGGCAATGTCCAAATAAGGAGAACAGTCTGTATTGTTCTTAGTAATTATGACGAGAATTTAGAATTTATTTAAATAACTGGAACCGATCAGAAAAAAAGTGAATTGAAAAGGTCTCTAAAAAGTAGCAATGACTAAAATGTGTGGAAAATCGAACCAATTAATTGGTTTAAATTAAATATTTTCCTCTATAAATTATTATGCCAAAGGAAATGCTTGTCATTTGGCAAAGTCCTACATTATTTATTTAACTAATATAGTGCAATATGATCGTCATTCGAGGGCACTTGAGGCATGACCACCTGCACGAGTTCGATATTCAACAAGATCAGATACACATTATATTGCCAATATCCGATTTTGCAACCTTTTATTTATCTTTTAGAAAAGACAAATCTCCAGTCAGTTTAATTCTAATGACCATGTCGTGTAACGTCCAACTGAAAATAGTAATTAATGATATCATCGCAGTTCTCTGCTGCTCAGCAAAAACCAAAGAGCGGGATTGAATGCATTTATTTTGCATATTTATCCGAGTGCAGTTAAACATGAAAGTCAAGGCCGAAGCCGCATTTAATTTCGACCAAGAGACGGTTCTGTGCGGTTCGGTAGGATTGTTATTGTGCCCTGGAAAATAAAAACTTTTTGTGGTTACACCCAAAAATAAACGATTCATAATTCGCCATTGACAGCTGAGCTACTATTGTACGTCATTTCCTCGAGTTCTGTGTCAATGACACTTGTTAAATGTCAACACTTTCTTATTCTACAAATCAGATCAATTACATCTGATGTGATTGATATGCAATAAAACATTTAATTAATTTAATTAAAAGTTAAACTACTGAAACACTATATCGTAGTATCCAAATTTTATTGCAATTTCGAGGACTTCATCAATACGAAATGACACAAAAAGTGTTCTAGGACAGGAAAGGAGTCTTATTTCATTTTCCACATGAAAGAATTTGGTTTTAATTGATTTGATATCATTCAATTAAAAACTATCCATTCGGGGATTTTGTAACGGGACAAAAGACTTATTTATAAAACCATTTATCTGGGCGGTCAATTGATCCGGTTATATTCTTTTCAACTTGAAAAGTTGAATCAAAGCCAAGGCCATTGCAGCCCCATCGTAATGGGCAGACTTTTCACATGAGACCGGTTTGTCTATCGACAAAAAAATTGAATTATTCTACGTAATTCAATGGAAGAGTACGAACAGGGAACTGACCACAGTCACCATGATTCCATTTACCCAATTCCATGTCCATTTATTTATACATTCTGTAATCCAATTTCAAAAGTACATACAAATCTCGTCATTCGCAAACAGTCGCGATTGAGAGAATTCTGTTTTTTTATCAACAATTCCCGAAACTAGCTATTTTTGTACCAGAGTGATTATGGATTTTCCAAATAAGCTAATTTTTACAGCAATTTTTATTTTCGAAATTCAATTATCCTTCTCATTAATATTATATTTGTGGTATACACATTTACAAAAACTAATTTATTTCTGATCTTAAAAAATATAATCGTTAATTGTAATTGTTTAACGAATAGGTTTTCAAAACTTTGTTTGGACGGACAGAAACCTATATCAATAACCGATTATTTCTACTATATGGGTGGTATTGTAAAATTGATAACAAAGAGTTGTTAATCACATCATTGCAAGTAGTTTGGAGAACTTCTATTCACTTTTTAAAAGCTGGCAAATTAATTTAATAGCTGTGATTACGGAAAGGTTCTATTAATTGACCAATAATACACTGAAAACAAATAGTCACGAGAAATCTAACACCGTTGCGTTGGTTGAAGTTGAGACTACCCCAAATTCTGTACTAGAATGTAATGGGAAGTTATTATTATTACGGGAAAATACACCTACCCTAAAAGCGGTTGTGACGCAATGAAGAAGGAAGTTGAGGTTAATTTATATTAAAGTCATTTAAATGCTTTTGTTGACATAGAGAATGTAATGGACAACTATTTTTTTCTATTTTAAGTATTCGTAGGGTTTAAATCAATTAGATATTTTATCAAAAGTTTATGTGTTTCTTGAAATATTTCAATTCTATTTAAAATTTATTATATTCGTAAAAATCAATATTATTTCTGTATTTACAGAAAATTGAGAATATTTTATATTATTTTACATCTAATGATTAAACTGATATTTTTCATTCAATTTTGTAAATACTTACTTCAGTTAGCACTGATGTCTAAAGTTCTTTTAATCTAATTACTAACTAAAGTAAATAATTACTATTTTTAACTCAAAATAGTAATAATAATTCTTATGCTCGTTATTTCGCATTTATAGCAGAATAATCTTTTAATTTAAAACATATGAAATTAGAATTATACTTCGTATAATGTCTTACGAGAAGAATTAACATATTAGAAATTGCAGAAATCTTTCATATCTTTACAATTTCTAAAATAAAATTCTATTGAAAAATATTTACATTTTAGTAGCCGATGTTTAATCTAAGAAGTCTTTCATAATTACACACTGTTTATTTATACATTTTCAATATCCACGGGAAAACACAAATCGTGTAATTAGTATTCTGTACCAAAAGTTAACATAAAAAAGATATAATTTAAGATCTTGGAAGCATGAGAAATAAGTTAATTCTGTATTCTTTCATTACTTTCCATGATTGTGTGGGTTTAGTTTAGACTCTTATTTAGTTCTGGATTGACTGCTTATTCTTTACTTCATATTTTGCTAATAAAAACTAAAAATAAGCGAATTGTATAAAATACTGCAAAAATGGGTTGGATAAACATATAATTGAACATTCGTATCTTTAACAGTAATTTCATTCGTCTTCTAGAACATAATTTGTTATTTGTAATTATGGTCCATTTTTCCACACGTTTCTAATATTTTTTTGTTTATCGATGTAATATATATTTTTCCGAATTTCAATTTATTAATAAGATGGGGATTAATGTGGGGCAGCATATGGAGGATGGATGGATAGAAGCTTTCAAATGGCTATCGACCCATGTTTGCAATTTAATGAAATTTCAATTTATTTTCCCACATGCCAATCCTCGCATCGGATCACTGCTTCCCGAAACCTAATTTTTGTGTCGATACCTAGTGATATGTTTATCCCACAGGCAGCAGTGGAGCGCAATTAGTCTGCTCTGTCGGATGGAAAATTTTGAGGATTCAATATCAGGGTAATTTAGGTAAAATTCGCAAGTGAATGGTGTTCAATTAATATTGGCATGATTATTTAAATTGGCTCATTGCACAGCTGGGACGAATAATTTTTTTAATTAGGCAATTTGATTTATACAATTCGTTATTTGCATTGATTTGTCGCCTGTGGGTCACGAATTAGTATAATATTAAACAAATATAAATCAATTCCGTTACAATATTGTCAAAGTAATTGAATTGTTTATAGCTTTATTGCAACATTGAACGCGCGATTGTATTAATTGACGATATTAAAGAAAAAGTTTTCGAATATATTTTGCATATATTTTCCTATTTAGAATTATTCGTAATATTAATAATTGAAAACCTTGGGAAAGGAATTATCAAGAGATAATATATTGTATAGAATGCTTTTGAAAAATCTTTACATTTTAGTAGCCATTGCTTCTTTTATAAAGTCTATTATAATTACTCACTGTTTAGTTATAGAAATACATACATATTATTCACAAATCGTGTAAAAACACAAAATTAGTTCTTTGTACAATAACTCTAAATTATAGTTATAGAACTAAGTAGCATAAAAGGAAAATATATATTGAATATTATTTAGAAATGGGTTGGGTTCTTATGTTTTACATCATTTTTCGATAAAATAGCAAATAATTTATGAATTGTATAAAAAGCTGGTTGAAAAACACAACTCAATAAATATCAATTTTACAATTTCAAAATTCATTAACAGTTCAAAAAATAATAGTTATTTAAATAAGGAAAAATGAATCATATTTAAACACGAGTAAAGTTCTTTCTAACGACAGAAAAGAGTTTTTCCAAAGATACCAGTGTTTAATTTGTTTTTCAGAATAAGAAGACATCGTGGTACAACATTGAGGTTAATCATCAAATCATGGCCTACTTTGCTCGTATTGTAGTGACAAAAAAAATGTCAAAATATGTTTTCCATCCGCGCTACTAAGATCTAAAATTATAATTTTTAGTAATTAAATATTAGTACAAAGTACTAACATTTATGATATCAAACCATGTCCGAATTTTTTTAATCACTGTATGATTATTTCTGAATCTTATTTTACTGTGATACTTTATGGTTAACAAATTTTAATTTGATCAAAACTCTTTAAAAAGATTTTTCAATCCTTATGTTAGTTGAATATATGCTCATTATGGTAATTTTTACAAAATTTATCTAAATGACTTACATTGTATATCAATTTCAATGCTTTCTAAATTCCCGTGAGTTGGCAATCCTTTTGAGATTCTGTTTCATTTTGCAAATCATTGCTCATTCTCTATGTTATGTATTTTTCTGGTATAGATGACAAATAGGAATCTGTCCTATTTATTTGAGAATGTTCCTGGGAATATAAGGCAAACAAATTGCCAACAAACAAACAGGGTAAAGGAATTTATCTCTGTTACTTCCTAAACCGAGTTTCATACATGTTTTATATACGACACAAAAGCATCAATTTGTATAGTGAAGAGGTGGAAGGAAAAAAGCTCACTTGAATAAGACAGAGGAGTATATAAGTAATCCTATAAAAGTATAAGTGGACCATCAATGGCATAAAATAAGTGGGTAAATAGATAAATAAGGAACTAGAACAGAAGACAAGACACACTCGCAAACAAACAGCTATAATCAATGAACGAGGAAATAAAAATGCGATTTCGCAATCATCTTCTCCGAGTTGGCAACAGTCTTCCATCATCCGCCTCCTCCTCATTCGTTCCAATTCACCCCCACTCCCCTTAAGCACTATATAAAATCAAACAGAAACTCGTAAAACAAATGACACACAAATCTGTGAAAAGAGTAAGGATATGGACAGGAAAAAGAGTTTCTACGGAATTAATCCGAATGCTACAAAACGAATCGTTGTCGTAGTCGTACGGATCCATTAATTTGGACGTGCTTCAACGCTGAAGTAGAGAATCAGGAACTGAAAATGCGGAAAAATGGGAAGAATGGCAAACTTTGAAATTGCCGTTGTTATAGAAATACTTGTCAAATGATTAACTTTATTCAATTATTCGCGCTGTATTTCTCTGATTTCTGAATATTAAGGTTGAATTAAAGATGATCAAATTGGATTATTTGATTTTTGGAATTTAAATATTGTACGTTGTAACTTTTATAAATTAAAATTAATCACATTAATTTGCGTTTTAAAATTTTATATAATTTATTATACAACAATAATTTTGTTACAATTATTGAAACTATCTTAAAATTTATTTATTAAAATAATTATTTACTAATTTTACGTTTATCCAATTCGCCCAGATAAGTTGTGCAATTTTTACACATAAAAACTTTTATAAAATATAAATCGAATATTTTTCTTACTAACTATTTATCACCAACTAACCCTAACCTCTTATACCATCATGACTGATTTAATTCATTCTAGCTGTCCAAATTACTAACATTGAACCTCTCCTGAAAAGTGGCTAGGTTTATACTGCCCTAGTGTGCGGTGTCGAATGGCGGGCCTAATAAACACTTTTATCCTATCCCATCATTACACTTCGATAGCTGTAAAACCATACACCTAATGACATTTAGAAGAGGTTTCTGTATGACTTTGTATCAATCATATTATAAAAAATATCAAACCGAAAACTAATGACAAAAAAATAAAATTCTTAGTGCACTCGGTGACTTTAAATTAATCAAGCATGTAATCAAAGAGAGAAATTTGATTATTTAAGTAAAATCCGCCCAAAACTGTTCAATATTAGAAATATACTGTTTAATCTACAATTTTGACCTTAGTAACCCATTCTGTATATCTCCACCAATATGACTAGAATTTCATCCAACTCGGCGTTTTTATCAATTACTTCCAAATCTGAATTAAATACAGTATTTTCCCTCATTAAGTTATATAATATTATAAAATATACATACATAAATATAATATAATATAAATTTCAATAAAAAATTAAACACTTAGGTTGTTTAAAATCACGAGCATATCGAGTTGTTAATAAAGGCCCGTTTGTTTAATAATGCTTATCGACAGTGTTTTATGCATTTTCAAATAAATTAACACAAATGTAAATGTAGTGCTTTTAAGCAGTGTTTTAACGAATTCTTAAAAGCACTTGTGCTATGAAAATCGTTTAGACAGAACAAATTTTAGTGCCATAATATCAATTTTATGCAACAAAAATGCATATTTGACATTATTTAGTTTTTACTTGTATAAGAAGATTAGATGAACAGATTATCCTTTAGATTTTTTATTGAATTATTTTTAATACATAAGTCCCTAATGTTGTTGTTAGATAAGAAAGATTTTAAATTGTTTGTGGTTAATGATTTTGGCGAACAAAATTTTAAAAAAGAATCCGCAATAAATATATTGCTCTCGTTTATTCTTTGTAAAACGACAAATTTTTATCTTTGGATTAACAATAAGTTCATAACGTTAAGAGTATGTTTACTTATAGGACAAGTGTAAACACAATTTAGCAAAAGAAAGCGAGTAAAAACAAATTTCAATAACATCTTGGAAATCAATATTGAGTTTTATTTAACTAGATTCGTATTAACCCAATGGAGTATAAGGCATTTCTGTCCTGACCCTTATTACCAAGAACTGAGTTCAACTTGGATCCGACCTGCTTTATTATATTGATACAAATAAATGTCCTTCCTCCCGAACCCTACTCAAGTGTCTATTTACTTCCCAGTTTCCCTTTCTTTGTTCTAAGGATTTAATGTCGTGTTCTTCTGTTTCGTTTTCCGACGTCGCGTCGCCCTTTCGTGCGGAAAACGGATCGGCAACAAAGCTCTTATTTATTTGACAAACTATTACACACAAATAAATAAATCTGGGGGGGAAATCGGATCAGTTTTCCTCGTTTGCCAAGCTTTTCTTGACCTATTTCCGTCAAAATTGATGCGAGTTTTATTGCCGAAACAATTTAGTAGAAAAAAATACTCGTGTGTTGGTTACACAAGACATGGAGAGACATCAGACAAATGATGGAAGAGGATAATTGGAAAAGCACTCGGACGAAATCCATGGTCATTAGTCCACATTTGGAGCCCCATTTCCAATTTGAATAAATAAATTTACTTGTTCTTAATGGTCAAACACAGAGGAGGTCCAGTAAATAATTGAAATTACTGTGGCAAGTCACGTCATTTGGCCAGGTGTTCAACAACAATCCCGGTTCCCATTTGAGCTGCAAAGCAAGTGTGCTGAAGCTTCTCGTTCTCTCCTCTAATTCGGTGTAGCACGATGAGATGGATGCTAGGTGGAGGAGGAGGAGTAAAAGGGCAGAGTGTTCAATTTGATTAAGTTTAACAATAATTCAATTGAAACTCGCACTGTTGGCAAACGATAATGGAATTGTGTTCTCTGTCCGGATGTCTTCAATTCAATTAAATGCAAATTATGTCGTTAGGACTTTGTTGTTATTTAATCAATTGGATTCAAGTTTCGGTGATTTGTTGTTTGTCATAAATTTTGACCGATATACTTATGCTAATAAGTAATTGCTATTGAAGTTACTCATAAAGCGTTACATGAAATTCATTTACAAAATACGTTAAATAATCATTTTACATCTAAATCAATTCATGATTTTTTACAATACAATTATAACCTTTTGATATATTATTTATAATTAATGTGCTATAATAATTTATTCTTAAAGTCCACTGTTAAAGGATTTTGAAGAATCCACTTTTATGTTTTAATGAAAAATACGGTTTATTGTAATAAAGTAATTAATTTAATTCATTCTTCATTGTTATGGAGATTGGGATAACAGAGTTCGTTGTACTTTTTTGGAAATAAATGTTTGAAATAAAAATAAGTATTATTATTTATAAATCGTTTAAACTTATGAATAGAGTAATTTTTTCTTGAATTTATTGCTAATTTTTAGGGAAATTCCTTTACAAAATGAAATGTTTATCGATTGTGGTACCAATTTTCTTTTTTCATATTTTAATTATATCATGTTATTTAATAATAATAATAAGTATTTGTGCAACTCCGTATCGAATAGTTAACTTTTGTTCACGCAAATTGGTTCTGTAACGGTTTACTTTTCTGCACGGAGTGCTGAAATAATTCAAAATTTGCACGCAAATTGTCACCAATTTAATGAAAATACATATAGTTGTCAAAACCATTTCGTTGTGAGTATTCTCATCTCACTCTAATAAACGCACTGTCTTACTTGTACACGCTGTGTCCACAATTTGAAAAAAATCGCTTCGAACGGTTTTTATTTTTAATTATCGGTTAATGTGTTAAGTCTTTCTGGTGTGAATAATGTATCATTACCGGAATTAAAGGAGTTAATATTGTCTTTTTTT
>JXOV01006096.1:0-10000 GCA_001014945.1 Clogmia albipunctata
TATCAACCTTGTTGTATAAATAACTATTAACATTTCTGAAATTTAAAATGAACTGTAGTAAAAATCATCAATACTATTAATAGATATTTTATTTTCAAGGAACAATTTAAACTAAAATATAGTTGCTAAAATGTAAAAAGATACATAGATTGTAATACAATAAGTATATAAAAATGTATAATATTTATTTAAAAACGTGAGGAAAAATGGACCCTACTTAAACACGAGTAAAGTTCTAGACAACGAATGAAATGCGTTTTCTTAAAGGTACGAGAGAGTGTTTAATTATGTATTTTTTACAAAATTGAATACAATTCGCACATTTATACCTGTTAGTACAAGGTTGTCTTAGACTCTAAACGTATACAATTAAGGAAAGTATTTGTCATGCAAATAGAACTTTCGATTTAAATTTCTCTATATATCACGGAAACAGATCATTATAAACTGTATCACCAATATTATCGTGATAGCAATCATCTTTAAAGAAAAGCTTTACATTTAATGAGAAAAAATTCAAATAGGTTTTTAAATTATGGCTTTCTAAATTTTAAAGACAAAAACAGAATATACTTATTTCCTTTACATTTACTAATATCTAAGATTATAATTTTTAGTAGTTCAATTTTTAACTCCAAGAAAATAATTTTTTTATCATTTTCAAAGTACTACTAAAAACNAATAGGTTTTTAAATTATGGCTTTCTAAATTTTAAAGACAAAAACAGAATAAACATATTTCCTTTACATTTACTAATATCCAAGATTATAATTTTTTGTAGTTCAATTTTGAACTCCAAGATAATAAATTTTTTAACACTTTCAAAATACTACTAAAAACTCATTTTTAAGGATATAAAAAACTTCACGTACGTAGGTTAAAAAGTACTAACAGGAAATAAAATCTATGATTCAATCTGTAACAATATATTCACTTTTATACTTATTTATAAAAACCACAAGTAATTGACCCCTACAATTGATAAATTGCAAACCCTTCAGGGCACATAAATTGCATTTCACACCGACTAATGACACGATCAAATACTATTGGAGAGAGTTTTCGCAAATCAAACGTGATGTCTTTATAGAAAATTGCTTTTATTAAGGAATTATGGGCAGCCTGCTTATATAACAACGAATTCCACCGCCTTAAATTTCTAAAAGGTGTTTAAATCAAATAAAAAATACCAACCACTGCGTGACTTTTTGCAACTGTCGAAATATTTTGGTAGTTGCAGTTTAGATTTTGGAAATTTTTAAAAATAATTTGCGTAATCTAAAATATTACACATAAAGAAACTCAAATCAATATTAAAAAGATAACTTTAATTTAAGGGATTGCAAAAATAAATTTGGTTGAATGTCTAAAATTAAGATGAACATGAACTAGACGAATGATGGGCAACCTTTTTGATAGGAGGGTTGAATAAAATATTTGTATTATAAATAAATTGATATACAGATACATATTAAGTTTATAAACGGCGAATTTCGGAACTCAAAAATATTTCTGTTATACAATTGTAAGTACCTTTCATACTGAATGTTTCCAGTATTAACATATATTATCAATATATTATCCGTTAAACAATTACTAAAGATTAAAAACCAGCCATGTTAATAAAATTAAACAATTTATTTCTTAGTATTAGGTCACACTTTCTGGTGGTAGAATTCATAAAGAACATGAAAAGATTGTGAATAATGTTTGGTGACTTTATTCTACCCATTAGGGTATAGATAAATTAAAACCAAAAATAACTTGGAACCATTAGATAACAAAAAAAACAACAAATAAAAGTTCAAGAATAGGAAAAGGTTATAGACATAATACACACGGAAAACTTCTTTTCTCGTAATCAATAATCCGCATTGAAAAAAATAGCAAATTAAACGAATAACAGGTACCATAAAACATAAAATACATCTTTACTGTACATAAGTAAAATATGAAATATGCACATTGCACATCATTGTAAAGAATAGATTCCAGGGAATAGGGACTAATACTATTTGGTCCGACCGATTTTCATGAGGAGGAGTGTATAGGCGTCAACCTTGCACTCTAAGGATTTATGTCGGTTAAAATACTGTCAAGATAGGACATTCATACAATCCCAGGTCGGACAACCCATGGGCCTAGAAACCTAAACCTATCCTCAAACTCACCCACTGCAACCCGTACTAACAGAGCGACTTTTAAAACACCCTACCAAACCCAGACCCGGAAAATTTCCACCAGTAGACGAATGAAGGTGACNGGGAGATTGGTTATCGACGTCGTAAGACCAATAATCGATTATAGAGGAACTTCTTGTATGTTTGTGAGCTATAGCCCCGAGTGTGGCTCAACGCTCAACCCAACATAACATAACATAAATAACTTTATTTTTGATTTTTATATCTCTTATATTATTTGGTTTAGAGATTTTGTGGGATTTGGCCTGCGGGCGTAGTTTAGTCATCACTGGTCTAGGTCATTCCATTCGACAATATTACTTAAATTATTTTTATCAGTATTTAAGTCATTTGCAAAGAGAATATGTACTTCAACAACCGAGGTTTAAAATCCAAAATATAAAGTAGCTTTGACTCAATTTCGCTCATTTGTTTGCTCATTAAAACCAACTTAAATTATCAGATTATTTACATAAGTATTAGTTTTAATTTTGTTTTATTTTAATTGAGAATTACGTAAAAATGATATTACAATTGAATTCGAAATGAGCTGAAAATAAATAAAGTTAAATGAGTATAACTGAATTTAATTGAATTAATCAATCATACTTGCAAAAATCGGAAGATTTATCAATGATGTGTTCAAATTCTGCAAAAGACAATGATCCATCGTCATCTAAATCGGCTTCTTCTAATATGTATCCTAAAATTACATTGAAATTCAATTTGTTTGATTTTTTCATTAGTTTTTTGTTGAAATATTAGTTTACCAATGAGTAATTTGATGTCGTTTTCGGACAGCTGATTGGACTCCCCTATTAATCTTTCTATTGTGAGCTTCAAATCGTTGACGCCTAACATGTCATCGCCGTCAAAGTCGAAGATTCGGAAACAATGTTCCGCTTTGACTGCCTTCGGAGAGGCTTCACTGAACACAGACATCATGTCCAGAAAGTCCTCAAACGTACAATCACCATCATTTTTCGCACTGAAAATCTTGCAAATTCTGTCCCCAAAAGGATTGTATTTCAGTTCAGGGTATTGAAGGAGTTTGTTCATGGGCAATTTGGCATTTTTATTGTGTCCCACCTTCTCAGGGGCCAAAGCTTTAAACTTTTTGTGGGCTCTAAAAGAAAATATTTAATTTTATTAATGGCAAAGTCCTTATAAACTAATACTTTACAATAGAATCTCCTTCCTAGAGAAGAATGTCAGGTCCTGAAAGAATTATCAATTTTAATTAAGAGTTATTTTCAAGAATATTAAGAATCTTACTTCATAATCTTGCAATTCATCTTCCGTGAATTGACTCTGCTTCTGACCCATTCTAAGTTATACTACGAGTATTAATTGAGTTTAATTCCGATTAATTGGACTCTCTGACAAGAGTTCACGAAATTGTCAAATATCGAAAACGGTCTGCGCATGAGCATATTTTTGTTTATTCCTCAAGAAGGATTCTCCTCGTATTCCTTTTTTTTTACAGAACTCTTATAAAAGATTAGATTTGAATAAGAACTGTTGAGAAATATTTTTTGTTTTATAATTTATAGTATTTTTGCTTTACTCAAAAATATGTTTTAAAATAACTATATATAATTAAATTGTTTGTGAAAAAAATATTCTTTGTAAAAAAATAACTTAAATAGGTAAAAGAAAGCAAATATAAAAATTAAAGAAATATATCACTTTCATATGGTAGAGTAAAATGACCCTTTACCATAGTAGTAATACATTCCCGAAGCACAGTCAGATGGAAGGCCTAAATTCGATGACAACTCATTTTATAAAAAAATCGCGAAGTTTGTGACGGATAAGCTTTCTTTTTATAGTTTTATTTATTTTAAAATAAAACAAAATCAAAACTAAAGAAAAATAATATAAAATTAACTATTAAAAATGTCTGTGCCAAACAAATCGTATTGACCGGCAACAATTGTTCGACAGTTGAGGCCGGATATATACGTATTATTTTTACACAAAAATTTACCAAAAATTGTTATTTGTAGAAATGAGAAATCAATTTTGAAAATAAAAAAAACCACTGGTTGTACTGAATTTAAACCTCTATGGTGTCGTGCTAACCAATTTTGTGATGGCGCTTATGTTTTTTACTTTTCTTTTCAAATTGAATAAAAATAGGAAAAAATACAATATTTCGCTAATATACAATTTTTCTTTTTAATGAATGTTTTTGGTATCGTGTGATGTAATGTATCATAAATTTTAAAAAACTAGATCAGGGTTATTAAAAAACATGGAGATAAAAAATAACGCTCAAATGAACTGATATTATGTAATTTTATAATATTAATTTTGATCAACCTGTATAAATGAGTTCATTTTGGAGTTTCTTTTTGCATTTCATTGTTGAATGAAAGAATAAATATTTTTTACAATAAAATGTAACTAATTATTATACTATTGTAATATTCTGTTAATATAGGACCTATTAATTATCTAAAACATATTTTAGAATTGCTATGATAAATTTTAAATCGTTTTGTGTTTTAAGTTTTAAGAAGTGGAGACGTAAGTTATCGACGATTATATTAATAATTAATAACTTATCAATTAAAATGAATGGTTTTTAAATATGTCAGAAGTAAAAAATAAATTTTATAATTCTGTTGAATGATCATATTTTCAAATACTTAAATTCATCCGTATTTTCTAAGTCGCCATTAAGATGGCGCTATAAATTAAAAACGAGAAACATAATCAAATTGTTTTCTCTCTCGCTCACACTCATTTAAAATTTTAACCTTAAACCGTTGCAGCGACTTTCATTTAAAATAATTTTTTTGTCGACAAAAAACCTTTACAATTTAAATTGAGGCTTTTTTCAATGTTAAACCTCTCTAAAAATTCTATTCATATTTTATTTTTAAACCTTATTATTACCGAAGTGTTGCCAAACGGTCAAAGCAAAATATAAAGTAAGAAGCCAAAAATAATAAGTGAGATTAGAAACGATAAAAACGGACCTAATTTATTATTCATAGTATATTTAAAACCAAATTTAAAGCTTAAACGTACATTTTAGTAAAAAATGAATATATTCAAGATAATTTAATTATTTTAATAAATAATAAAATATAATATTAATAATCTCTAAATAAATTAATTTTTAAATTATTTGAATGTAAATAAAAATATAAAGAAACGAAGAAGTAATACGAATCGGCAGATTTTATAGGTAAAGTGCCGCTTGGACCACTCTTAAAATTGTAATGAAAAATGTTGAAATTGCAAATGCTCATTTTTCAAATTACAGTGATTCATATTAATATGAAAAAGGTGTAGTGCATTCAAAAATTCTCTACAGCTCTTGTGATTTTTTGTTGTTGTTAAAGTGTGAATTATGTAAATATTTTATGGAAATAAGGAATTGAATCCCTGGTCCATAGGCTCTTTGAAGTTCTCGTTAAGTTGGTGACTTAAAGGACCTTAGTGTTTAATAATGCCTCATCACATCAAAATTGAGTAAAAAAATTTCCTGTTTGATCAATTACCATAATTGATTCTTAAATTTTAACAATGGAAATTACGTTTTTAATTATTATTTTCCAATCACCACTTAACATTATCTCCAGTCACGTTTAAATTATTTTTTATCATTCCCTCTAAAAATAGCAATTCATTAAAAATCAATCAATCGGCCATCAATTAAAATAAATAACAAATATATTTATTTTCCTTAATGATCTTCAATGGCAATTGATATTATTCAAGCACTTTTCTTATTGGTATTTCTAATTACAACCGATAGAAACAAGATAATTAGTGTTAATATGCATAGTTCAACAGCTGGACGATCTATAACTGCATGTACTCGTGTACCTGGCGTTGTAATTGCAATACTTTGGTTGCAATAGTTGTGGGAAAAAGCAGCCTTACTCCGCACCGAACCACTTTTCGTGTGACTGTGAGTAAACGATTTGCATTTCTAATGTCAGCCCAATTATAAATGCGAAAATATGTGCTTTTGTATTAAATAATGAGTCGCAAAATTGATTGTTTCGGAAAATAATTCGTAGGTCTATGGCAAAGTTGCACACAGATTTTAGTTTATTCCGAAATCTGCATGGAACCGGCAGCCAAAATGTCCATTGGGGAGTTCTTTTCGGAACGGGAGCTTTTTATCACCGGTGGGACGGGGTTCTTGGGCAAAATTCTCATCGAAAAGCTGCTCTATTCTTGCCCGAATCTGAAAACTATTTTCATTTTAATTCGACAAAAGAAAGGAGTTCTTCCAGAAGAGAGACTCAACAANGCCGGCAGCCAAAATGTCCGTTGGGGAGTTCTTTTCGGAACGGGAGCTGTTTATCACCGGTGGAACAGGGTTCTTGGGCANTATTAAATAATGAGTCGCAAAATTGATTGTTTCGGAAAATAATTCGTAGGTCTATGGCAAAGTTGCACACAGATTTTAGTTTATTCCGAAATCTGCATGGAACCGGCAGCCAAAATGTCCATTGGGGAGTTCTTTTCGGAACGGGAGCTTTTTATCACCGGTGGGACGGGGTTCTTGGGCAAAATTCTCATCGAAAAGCTGCTCTATTCTTGCCCGAATCTGAAAACTATTTTCATTTTAATTCGACAAAAGAAAGGAGTTCTTCCAGAAGAGAGACTCAACAAGTTCTTGGAAGATATTGTGAGTATTTTTAACAAAATTTTACATATCTGTGAAAGTGGAATGTTTAGTAGAATATAAACTATAGAAAGTGTAAGAAAAAGTGCTTGCAAATTTGTAAAAAAATTATAACAAATAAAACTGCAACATCAGATTAAACTAATAATTGATAAGACGAGATCAGAAATTGATGTATTGTTTCGAGCATAACAATTGTTTTAAAAAAGGCCGGTACGTTTAAAAATGCTTATGAACCGTGTTTTATAGAAAACTTTTTACATTTTTAATAAACTGACAAAAATAATATAATAACCTTTTCATATTTCAAAATTGTGTAGACTTTTTTTTAAATTTCAGCTACAGTATAGTTGTGTTTTTAAAATTTTTTAAAGAAAGACTTGGTTAAAAAGGTGTAATAAAATTGTGGAAAAAATAGTTCAATTAATAATATCTAACTATTTCAATAGGTCTTTAATCGGATAAAAAACACAGATGCCAGCCTTCTCAATAAGTTAAAATGTGTTACTGGAGATGTGTCCCAGCTTGGATTAGGGATATCTCCAGAGGACTATGAGAAATTACAAAATGTATCTGTAGTGATACATGGAGCGGCAACAATTCGTTTTGATGAACCTCTGAAAGAATCAATCCTAATGAACACCCGAGGAACGAGAGAAGTCTTACTTTTGGCGAAAAACTTGAAAAATCTCAAATCGTTTACGCACATCTCGACCACATTTTGCAACCCTGACCACCCAAATACGGACGAGCAGCTCTATCCAATCCATGTAAAATGGCAAGATGCAATTAAAATGGCAGAAAACATCGACATTGAAACATTAGATATTTTATCAAAGAAACTCACCGACTTCCATCCCAATACTTACACTTTTTCTAAGCGACTCTCCGAGATAATGATCAATGATTTTAAGGACGAAATACCGGTCTCTATTCTAAGGCCTTCAATTGGTAAGCAGGTTTAGTATAATTAATTAACCTGTTGTGGTGAATTGAATTACTTCTAATTTACAAAATTAATCAATAAATATTTGTTAGTGGAAGTGCAATGCAAAAAGATGCAATAACTTAATAGTACGAATGTCAAGACCACATAAAACGAAGAAAGTATATTGAATATATTAAAATTTTCTTTCTTTAAAATTAAATCTACATTCAAAACATGGGAAGTGTAAAAAAAGAGAAATTGATATAAAAGTTATTTATACAATTAGGTCAATCAGATAAGGCATTATAATATTCTAGTGCTTTAAAGTCACGAGCGTAACGAGGGGTTTAAACTGTTTAATAATCCAAGTTTCAAGCCTTTTTTCAATTCCATAGTTTTCACTTACAAAATACACTAACATTAATTTAAAACTGTACCTTATTAGTTGACTAACTACCATACAATCTAACCCTTAAAGCCTTCCCTATACTGTTTTCGACCTTTACCACCCTCGTGAGCGGTTGTTGAATGGCGGGTCATTTACACATATAGGGAAAACGCCTGCGTGAAATTGAGTTGATGGGCGGCACCCGTCACACCAAGGAATCACGACGGTACATCAGATCTTATGTACTAGTATCAAATACATGTGATTGAAGGCTATAACATGGACGTTTGGTGCAATCTTGCAAACATATTGAAAAAATAACTTTTTTTTCTAAAACGATAAAAAGAAACTTGTTTCCTCATTAAACAATAGCTGATTTTACACCACTGACCATTTTTAAAATATTCACAATTTTTTTTTTGTTTAGTGACTCCTATAATTCAGGAGCCGATGCCCGGCTGGGTGGATAATTTCAATGGTCCAATGGGTTTGATTATGGCCAGCTGCTTAGGGATATTCCGTTTCTGTTACTTCACAAATCTAACGAGCCTTGACTACCAACCTGTCGATCTTGTAGCGAGAGCAATCATTTTAGCGACATGGAAAACTGGGACAACTGATCAGAAGAATCTTAAAGAAGTGGCTGTGTAT
Organism: Clogmia albipunctata; assembly: GCA_001014945.1. Classification (NCBI taxonomy): domain Eukaryota; kingdom Metazoa; phylum Arthropoda; class Insecta; order Diptera; family Psychodidae; genus Clogmia; species Clogmia albipunctata. Next base: position 8,802 of record JXOV01006096.1, read on the forward strand.
AATTCTTCAACAAACGGAAAGTAAGAGAATATTTTGATTTTTTAAAAAATCTTTCTAAAGAATGTAATATATTCCCAGATATTGCATGAACCACCTAGAAATGCTGTCAAGTGTGTCTAAATATAGGTTCCTATTACCTCCAGAGTCATGTGTTTGGTATCCCAACATCACATTCACGAGTTGTTACTTTTACTATGTCTTCTTAACAGTGATTTTTCTGGCAATTCCGTTTAATATCATGGATTTTGTATTGAAGACATTAAAAATTAACATCAAAATCCGATTATCAGCTGTAGTCCGGAAGATATTCTATGTCCAGAATTCCCTCAATTTCTTTATGCAGACCCAATTCACATTCAACAACAAAAAATGCCTCACACTTCAAGACAATGGTTTGAGTCCTGAGGAATTTGCTCAGTTTTGCTTAACTCCGAATGTGTCCAGAGATGATTACCTCTCAACGTGTCTCATTAACACCAGGGAGTTCCTCTTGCACGAAAAATTGGAAAACCTTCCTCGAGCTCAACGGAAAATGGTTCTGTAAGTTCAAACAATTTTATTTGAATTAAAAATTTAATTATTCGTAAGAACTAACATTAATTGTTCTTTTTTCCAGACTATGCATCCTTCATTATTCAATCATGGGCATTGCAGTTGGAATTCTATCCTACTTAACATATTCGCACGTGATTAAAAATTAATTATGAAATCTACCAAATATTATGTAAATTTCCACCGTCTGTCTGGGGTGATGGGGCCAATAAAGTTAATGCCAAACAGTTCCTTCGTTTTTTCAATCAAAATTCATTTCTTCTATGAATACAATTGTAATAGTTATTTAAATAACGTGTAGGAAAAATGAACCATAATTAAACTCGAGTAGAGCTAGAGATACGAGTGTTTAATTATGTGTTTTTCCAACCAGTTTTGTACAAGATATTATACAATTCGCATATTTATTAGCTATTTTTTCGCGAAATATGAAGTAAAGAATAAGAAGACAACCCAGTTCTAAATTAAGGTCTAAACACATACAATTAAGGGAAGTACTTGTCAAGATATTTATATATCTTGGTTACTTGTCAAGCGAATAGAACTTTTGATCTCAATTTTTCAATGTTATTACGGAAATAGAGCACCAAGCCATGTATCACTGATAGCATCCTATGATAGCACTCATCATTTAAACCAAAATTTAG
>JXOV01006096.1:15000-42865 GCA_001014945.1 Clogmia albipunctata
CTCTAGTAGTAGGCTTTTATATGTTCACAGACAAGAATTGAATGAAAAGTCAGTATCCAATTTTTTTATATAAATTGGTTCCCCCTCCAAGCTTCGCCGCTTGCCCCAACGTTGCTCATTCACAAACGTTTTCCTTATTTGGAGTTAGACTCGTGGATCCACACCGATAATAATAGTAATGCCATTCCGCTGGGTAGCGAGAACGAGAGGGAGAACATGAGCCGGCAATTTGCAATATCTTATGAATTTGCCGATTTATGGCTTTAATAATAAATTATTTAAATAGTATAGATTCGAAATACTTTTTCGCACAATTCCACCTAGTCAGGTAATTCGCTTTAATGCAAAATATCAACAGCTCTTTTTTTCTGTGCGCGCACATTCTGAAAATTGTACAAAAGAAAGTAGAGATTTCTGCTTCTTTTCTTTACGTTTCATTATATGCTGAATCTCTGCATTGTCGTCCGTTCTTTGGTAAAGTGCAACCTTTGCCATAATCAGAAAATTCTGCATTCAAGGTTCTTAAGAGCTTTTTACGTGCAATATTATAATTTAGCAAAGAAATGTGCCTATAATTTAAAAATTTGCTAAAAGTGCATTAAAACTGTCATTTGTTATTTTCTTATCAACACCAAATTAATTACAATATTATTTAAATTAGAATTGTCAATAATACGCAGTAGATGAATTAATAATCAATTTTTATTTACCAAAATTAAATATATTAAATTTTGTTTTTTTTTTCATTAATATTTTGTTTTTATATTTGGTAATAAAAATAATGATTCTTTTTTTATTTAAGATTTAAGAAATTTAATTGGTAAGAAGAAAGGGTTAATCATTTACAAAAAAAATACAAATCCATGCCAAAAAATGTTTCTAAGCTCTTATCAACATTGTAGTGAATTAGAGACTTTTCTTCTGAAGGAAATGAAACGTGATTCCCTTGAAGGTATCATGACTAATTTATCCAACTTGGAATTTTTTTTTAGCAAATACAAATAGCGGGCTTCTCCGAAGTTTAGCAAGCAACTTGAATATATCGACGAATAAAGTGAATTCCATAGAGTTTATCGCAATGCTATCATTTCCAAGAATTTGTGATAAAAACTCGCCGGCTCGAGGAGTGATAGCACAACATTTGGGTTTTTTGTTGGTCATTTTTGCTTCTGGAAAAAATGACAGATACCATGTTTTTGCAAGAACGCAAAACGAAGGAAAGTGGAGTGAGTGGTGCACCAATTCTAGTATGGCTTGAGGAGGAAATGATCGACAATGATCGCTTGATCAAGTGCTCCAAAAAAGGTCGTGACCGTGGCTTCTTCAAATTTGGATAACTTTTATTGCCCTGGGCAGAGAGCGAGAGACACACAGAATTGTTTCGGAATGCCCATATTTGGGCAACGGCCGCCGACATGGAGCAATTATTATACATCAAATTAACCGAAATGAATTAAAAATGCTCCGTGTGTGTGCGCGGAAATTTAATAGAAAACTTGGATAATAAAACGATAATTGGTTACGGTACTCGATCTGGCTGCCAATGCTGCTGGAGAAGCATTTTATTTTGGTTGGGCTCTTTCAAGAGCATCTTCCACCAACCAAACTATGAGAGAACATTTCTTTCTTAACTACTCAAGAGCTGGAAATTAAGTAGTTATTTGTACTACAAGTATGTAAAGTAGTACTTTAATGACGTGTGAAATTAAAATGGAAGAAAGTGTAAAAATAGATGCTTAACACTCATGTTACATACAAAACCTTTTGAAATATTTTCTTATCTTTCACTACTTGGCAATTAAATGTTACATATTTTGTTATTATTTTCTAATCTCATCGACAAGGGTTGTATTTCTTTTCTTATTTTCCCTTTTGTAAGACTATCTTTGATTTCATATCAAATTTATTGACTCCGTTTTTACATATTAAAGGAAAAAAGTCATATGAAAGTAAAGATATTTTTCCATTTATCTTTTTATTAATACATGCATATTCCATATTTAAAAAATCACACATTTTAAGAAATTTATAATTTATTACAGGTGTTTTAAATTTAAATCACAATCATTTTGAATATTAAATTAAAAAATGAACCATATATATTCATTGACAATTTAATTTTTACGACAGTTCTGATAGAGAATCATTTTCTCCACACATAATTGGTTTTTTATCAATTTTGGAACAGAAAACACTTAATTTGGTGAGCATTCTATTATTTATAGTTTGATAACGAGTCATTTGCCTTGAAACTGATTAAATTAGGGCGTTCGGTTTGTTTTTTTATTGTTGATCACTTTATTGTTGTCCAAGTCCAATTGTATCCAAATGTTTTATCGAGAATCGAGGCATTGATCGTCCCACACGCCCTTTCCTGTCTTCTTTGTCAACATATTATAGTTTCGCTGCTTAATCGTAAGCAAACAGAGCCATAAAAATTCCACAAATATCATAATTATCCATGCGCCTCAAAAGATACCACCATGAAAAAATCTAAGGGTTAGTTTTATGTATTTATTTATTTTTTTGTTTCTCTTAAACGAAACCCCTACAAACAAACAACTACTGACCTAGGTTCATGGAAAATGGTACATTTTCAGTCTTTACCATATTTAGTATTGCTGCAAAACTGTCTGGAGAGAGCGATAACATAGAGAGGAATTTCAGCATGCGACATTAATTTTCGCTATCGAACGTATGACGCACTCAAATTTTGCTATAAAATTATCAGAACAAAGTTATTTGTAAGTTTTCTAACTGGGTTTTTCGCAAAATATATTTAGATACCATATATCTAGTTTTTAATATTTCCTGTTATTAATAGCTATGTAATAAATTTTAATTTTAATATAAATAGAAAAATGTATACGAAAACTCTTGTTTATATTAAGTTGTTCTCGATTTTGATACGAAAATTGGAATTTTTATTTATTTTTTGCAAAACTGAATTAAAATTTTTATTGTTACATAAAAATTTAACTACAAATTAAATTAAACATACAATATTACATTTTTTTGTATTTCCCATTATTTAGTTTATGCATTCTTGTGCCATAAAATTGATAATATGGCACTTCTAACAAATACATTTTTATAGAACAAGTGTTTCAAAGAGTTCTTTATTATTAAAGTGTGAAAGCAACTCACCATATTTATATGAAAGTCAGTTTTGTTGTGCATGGTTTAACTGTTTGGACGGATCAAAGTTTGAATAAATGAATATTTAATGACATATATTGGACCTACCTCTCTATAAATTAAGACTACTTAAACTACGTGCAAGCGAGAGACACTAGATATAATTCTTTATTTATCGCTCCGAAAGTGTATGACAGGAAAACTAAAATTTTAAAACCGATAATTTTTTAGATATTTGTATTAATCTATTTAAAAATGCATATAATTTTGTATAAGACATGGTCAGTAAGCATTATTAAAACATACAATCTTTAAAATTTGGTTACAAATTACTTTTAAATAATTATAAGCTTTAATTTAAGATAAATATTAGGGTTTGTGCAAATAAAAATCAATACCTTGTTTGACTTATTAAATCAGAAATATGATTTCAAAGTAAAAAGGTTATTAAAATCGAATTAAGAGAGCATCCTTCGTGAATTGAATTTAGTCGGAATAAACCCTCCTGAGTAAACACAATTTCGCTGTCTGGTGAGTGTCTGTCTGTCTGGCCGGGTTGTTGGTTGGTGCATAATCCAATAAAATAATAATAAAACTGGCGAGAATAGATGGGCCAGACACTGGATTCACATTTCGGTGCGACGAGTTTTTAGTTGGGGTTGGTCTGGTTTAATGATGTCGCTCGCATCAAATAGACAAAGAGCGAGACCGGGGGAGAGCGAGCGCCTGCAGAATTGGGTAACAAAAACAAGTTCACAATTTGATTGGGCCATTAGATAGGAAAGTTTACTCATTTTCCCAGTTTGAGGGGAAAATTCTAGGGTTCAGCTGGGGTTACATCTGCGCAAGTGCAATCTGTATTTCATCGAATTAAAGTAGACGAAAATAAGAATCTTGAAAACCTCAAAATTGAAGGGTTCTGTGTGCGAAATCTTCACCCTCGCAAAGGGAGTGATATATGAATCAATTACAATAATCTTCAGACGATGAATCACTTTGGGGGAAGCCTTTATTTTTATGACTCATTGTGTCAAGAAAATGACTTGTCTACATTAAAACTAAGATGACGATGAAATTCATTTTATTCTCGGAACGATCGAAATGATTATCAATAAATTTGAATGCCGTGTGATGACGACATTTTATTTTTTATTTTGTTGAAGCAAACACGAATCTGAAAACATTTCGCTATTAGTGGAACACACACACGAGTAAGTGTTGTTTACATTTGTGATTCGCACATTTTGTTTATGGAAATTAAAGGTGTTTTACATTGTTGTGATAAGATTGCGATCACTTTAGCTTACAACTTACATACAAGAGAGCGTTGTTGAAAAGTAATTAATGCTTGTAATTATGGCTAGTTTTGCTGTTGTAGTTGTTGCTGTGATTATTGGCCAGTAATCGCAATTACTGCGAAAGCAAACAAATTTGTTAAGCAAAAGATTGTGGCTATTTTGTTTATTAAATTGCAAGTGATGGATGCCAATTATTTTATTATCTCAGCTGGTGATAATTGGCCAATTAGATTGACCATTTGGAATTTATTCTGTTTTGCGTAATTCAGAGCATTTTTTCAGCGAAATAGAAGTTGGATTTTAATTTTTTATCAAATTAACACTTCTTTGATGCTTCTAATAGATTTATTTTAAGATATGAATGAAATTATTTCAGATCTATTGTCAAATACAAACTATATCAAATATCGAGAAATAACCGGATCTTTCTGCTAGTATTTGGCACCTATTATAAAATTGATACCAAAGAAATCAAAAGGCTTGGTATTTTTGTACGGTTTCGGTAGCGAAAACTTATCCATACCTGTTAATATACAAAATTATTTGTGCTTGATACTGATCATATAATCACAAATGATTTGTGGGTTTGCTATTCAATGTTAATTTTTAAAGATTAGTACATGCGTATATATGAAGAGAATGGGACATTTAATAACCCTGATTACAAAAAACCATTGTTTAGCTCTAGACTGATATCGGTTTGTTGCGTCATCTGCGAAGAAGATAAACTCAAAAACTCGAGGATAAAATTGTAAATTTTAATTTCCTTTTATAAGCAAAACATAGACTATGAATTACAACCGGTCTAAGAGCTATTAATTAAGTAATAATATAGTGAAAACAAAAAGTCAATGAAAAGTCTAGGACCCGTTGGATAAAGTTGAGATTCCTCATGTTCCATGAAGGAATTGAAAGGGGGATTTATTTATATGAATAATTATCATTGGAATTTTGGAAAAGCAATGTTCAAAAACCATAAAATATTTCTTTAATTTTGATTTTAACCGTTTATTTAAAATATATTTCATTTTCATATTTTACGCTAATTAATATGAATATTAATTAAAGATGCACAAAATGAAATCAGTTTCAATCTAATAAATATTCCAATTTTTTGTCTTTGCAAATTAAGTATACACGTTAATATGTAAATATTTCACCACGAGTGCTATTATACTTTGGAGATAAAACTGTAAAGTAGAAACTAAAATACATATTTGTGCGCGGCGGCGACGTCAACGAAACTCGAAGAAAATCCACTTTCAGTTTTTCGAATATAAATTTTTCTGAGCTCATTAAGCGCGCGGCGCGTACTTTTGTCAGAGGAGATTTCTTCTTTTGTTCCACGATGCAGGTGGCTGATTAAGTATTTGCACTGGCTTCATCATTGGCATAAATCTGCCATGTCGTTCGATTTGGGTATGAAAATTCGACTGGTTATTGTAAGATTTCACCGCTAAATTTGGTTAAAAATTCTTTGCACACCAAATTGGCAAGAGCCGTATGCGTTCGTCGAGGCTCGAGAGCTGCTGTCGGCTTTAATGCCTCCTAAAAAGGTCAAATTTTCAATTCAAATCGTTCTAATTCACCGGCAAATTATACAACACATTTGCCTTTATTATTCTTTAATTTTTGGGGGGTTATTAAATTATTAATTAATTGTATAATTTGATTTGGATTTCAGATCTTAATTGCCCTCTTCTAATGTGGAATATGAAGAGGAATAAGAAATTGTTGAATATAGTCATCAGTCTTTGAACCTGTTGCATAAAATATGACCAATCAAATGATAATTCTCCAATTGAAGGCCATACCTGGAGGATATCGTAAATACAATATTATCAACCTGATATGAGCCACATGATCACACCGTTATATAATTCCCCTTATCAGGTTAGATGACACATTAGGTTTCTTATCTTTCGCCCGAGAACTTCTTCCATATTTGGTCATACTTACGGCTTACTGATAAAACCCCAAGAGCATAAAAACATCCAATAATTTCCTAAGAAAAAATCATCACTAATTGAAAATCGAAAAAGATGATCTTGATCGACAGAGTACCGTAAAATGTTGAGATCCACAGAGTCAGAAATTTTCATAAATAACCGAAATTTGGCTAACAGTTAGGATTTTCTCCCAGCATCAGCTCTCCTCTGTTGTTTGGTTTCAGTTTACACAAAATCCAACTAGACTCTTTCAAAGCATGCGATCGTATCTCTTGTCTAATTTGTTTCTGGAACATCATCATGATCGCGATCTACAAACAACAAATGACAAATATTCCGACACGACGATGCATTTGATTCATGATTTAATTGTGATTTTCTTCCAAACAATTACCGATCATTCACACTATTCAGCTACACCTGTTTATTAAAGTACTCACCTGTATTTGATTGTATGCCGTTACGGACAAATTAGTAATATAATTTCATGATTTACTTGTTATTTCGTTCACATCCATGTTTATTAATTAGAGGATAATTATCAAAATTGGAGATCATTTATCCAATTTAGAATTATAACACCTGGGAGGAGATAAATCGGAATTTAATTTAACAAACTATTTAATTCTTATTGAGTTAAATAACTCTTACATGATCATATCAATCGGTTTAAAAATATTATTTTTTGCTTAAATTGTATATCCTATAAAACTAACTTTAAAAATTTAAGCTTTAATGATCCTCTTTTGTTGAATTGCGAAGAAAAAAAAACTACTTATCATCTTCCAAACAATTTTTAAAATATTTGTGACTAAATCACAACCTCCCCATGATCATGTCTTATTATAGCTTGTGATTTAACATATTTATTTGAAGAGTCTTATCTAATATTTGGCATTGAGATTAACAAGTGAACACCTCTCCAAATTGATTATAAAATAATATGATCCACTCCTCTAATTTGCAGAGTAATTTGCCATTATCAGTTACGATTTTATACCTATGGTCTGGTTTTATTGAGTAATTTCTAATTTGATTTGTGTGGTGATGACGTCAAGAGCTTTTATTGTTGATTACGGTAGAAATGGAAAGAGCCCGACCATTGGCCTTGAATATGAAAAAATCAAGATCAGAGCACAGAAGCGAATAAAATGCAGATTCTCTCACCAATCGTGTTTCCAAGTAGAGAAGAATCGTTTCCACATTGGTCGTCGGACTGAGCTCAGAAGCCATAAAACAATAATCTTATCTTTGGGGCTCCGAGACTGAACTGAATCCATGAATAAAATGAATGAAACTAACAGTTATTGAACGAGAACGATTCAACGGTATAATTTATTATTTTTTATATTCCTTGGCTTGTTACTGGTTTAAGTAGCCCAGATTGAATTCATCAGCCGATAATGACCAGAAATTGCTCTCTTGCTTGGAGAAGGAATGAATTGCGGACCATAGCGATTCTAATTGACTTTAAATTGCAAATTTTTTTGGACGAAGAAAGTGTCCAAGATGATGATGAGGTGGATATTTGTCTGTATTTTCTTTCCTTCCAGCAAAACAACAGTTCTCATTCATTTTCGCCATTTTACATTTGTTTTGTTTTCATTTCATTAATTGGAATTTCACTTGATCTTTCTAGTTCAAAGTAATAAGTATAAACGATCATTGTACGGGTGTATGTGTTTGTGCTGAAATTGGTGAAGAATAAGAAGGTGAATGTTTTGTGGATTTTGTAGGTGAGGGAATTTTGATTTGCAATGGATGATAGTTTCCATTTCACGTCGTCGTCACACTGAAACAATTGAAAGACAGAGATCCAGATTTCCATCTCACTTTTCACCTCGTATCCACATTGCGATAAGATCTTCAGCACAGATCATCTCATTGTTAATATCATTATTATAATAAATGAAATGAAAAGGAAAACTATCATGTCGTTTTGCAAAAATGTAAATGCGCGCAGCCCGTCTCTCTAATTCTCCTACAACAGCACAACATTTCAATTCTTATTAATTTAAAATATTCGTTGTTCGCGAATTCAAGATGATCGTGGAACGAATGACGATCATTTGCATACAGAGAGGTGAAAACTTAATGGATGTGCGCGATCCAAAGAAGGAAAAACAAAATGCGATCAGAGCAAATGAATTTGAATTTGGAAATTTGTGAAATTGCGCCGTGATAAAGCATTTCCATTTTCAGAAAAGTCCCCTTGATCATTATTTTATTACCTCGGCTGTCATTTAAAAATCAAATAATTTATTAATAGTGCGTTACGGTCGCTAACCTCTTCACAGTTTTTTTATTGGTATGGTTATTCAAATTTTTTAAAAGAGTAACGTTTTAGAAAATGTTACACAAATTTACTGTTGATATTTTGCGAAAATTTGAAAGCGATCCGTTGTTTTGACAGATCATCGCAATTGGTAAATTAAGCTAATAATAAAAGCAACAACGGTTTGTCTAAATTGACCCAAATCTGAGTTCACTATCACCCAATAATACACGAGTATAATTAACCAGATATATAGAGGTGATCGTGACTGGCCAGCAGAAAAAGGGTTGTCCCAATTCATGACGACTATGTAGAATTGTGGTCAGCAATCGATCGATTCTACGCGATCAGTCCAAAAAAGCTGAATGTCCAGCCAGGCTACTTAAATAGCAGTAAGCGAAATGAAAATCACAAGATTGTGACCAAAAACGATCGACGATACTATAGGTATATGAGAATAAAAACGAAGAAAAAAAACAACTATACATAGACTTTTGCGGTTGTTGCTGCGATTTGAAAACTTGTCGTTGTATGTAATGTTTTCGATTTTAATTGCCTGCCATAATTATGATGTGCCGTCGTGTTAATTTATGGTTACAGAAACGCCAATGACCGTTGTTTAAGTCTATAATAAGCATTCAGATTTGTTGACGATTCGAAATGAAAGTGTCATTTATCATACGGCTACTTTGTTGTTTTCTTTTCGAAGGTTTACAGACAAGCTGTCGCCCCATTATTTAGATCTTTTTCAATTTAATTTGTTCCCAAATAAACCCAAAATAATGACATGTAAATTAGGGGGTTTGTAAAATTTTCTTCTAGTTTTCAATTGATTCGATCATGATCATTCAATCCAAACGCGAAAGCTACTGACCATATATGGGCATGAGTTAATCGAAAGATGAATCGGTTTCAGTTTGGATGGAAATTAAACAATTTCCATTGAACGGAAACGACCATAAATTGCAGGTGAATATGGAATTTTGTTTTGCTATGTTGCGATCCAATGATGGTCATTTTATTCTCTTTTATTTTAATGAAACTTAAACTACAGTTTTCAAGTTTTAATTGCGATCATATTTTAATATTTTTCGTTAAGTAACGGGCAGTGTCAAACTGTTTTGTGAGAACTTTCTTTAATTAAATTAAACTGTTAAAATAAGAGTAAATAAAGCTAAATAGTTGCTATTGCATAGGAACTAATATCGAACTGTGTACTAATTAAAGTTACCTAACACCTGGATTTCAATCAATTCTTTGAAAAATTTAACAGATATTTCCCAAATAATTTTGTTTAGAAATTGCATAATATTGGTTATATAAAGGAAAATTTCAACCTCAACGTAGTCCTTGAATTAAAAACTTAAGATAAACTATTGTAGATATTTTTTATGCATAAAAACAAAGACGCTTTTATAATTCAAAGATTTTTTTTTATTATTTTGAACTTTTACGATGTTTGTGTTAGTTTCTTTAAAAAGAGCATTGATAAACACACAAGTGTTCTTTCAAGCATGGACTATAAGAAAACGATTAAAACGAATACTAACTACTTGTGTCAATTTTAATTTCATTTAAAATAATGCGTTTTTTTGTATTATATTAGTTATCAAATTAATTAAAAGATTGTCCATTTTCTTGTACGTAAAAAGTTAGCACATCATCTACGAGTATGAGCTATATTAAACGGAAGAATGTTCTTTTAAATACTCATTACGTTTGGGTTATTAAAGTTCCCTAGTGTTTAACAATGCTAAATAATAAACCTTGTTGAAGATATAACTATTTTGTAAAATCTTAATAAATATTTGTATTTTATTTTACGAATAAAAAGTTCGGTACATATGATTTTTCGGTTCATTTGCCCTTGGTATTTTGTAATTTGTAGGTCAAATGCCACTAAACGCACTGTACAAAAACTCATTACTATTTGAACTAATTCGTGATAGTTAAAGAAAAAAAGTAAAACCATCATTAGAAGAGCTTTTTGTCATGGTTGAGTTCTCATGTTATTTGTTATCACCGAGTGGAAAACTTTCGGAATAACTGCATGTATATGGGAGATTTAAAATAAGTATTGTTAATATTGAAGAAGAAAAAACCGGTAAATTGCGATCCACCCTCACAAATATTGAGAGATGGGGATCTGAAACTAGTGCAATAATGTTCATTCATTTCCATTTCCGTAATCGAAGTGATGTTCATTCACTAATAAGAAGTCTCTAAGTGAGAATAAGAGGAGGAGGCAGAATCCGACTCCCCCAATTGCATATTTAATTAAAATTGCCTTCACGCATCACACACTATAATTGCAACAAAATGTTAATTGTTTTGTGATCATGTAATTTCTAATTGAGATTAGTAGTATCATGCATTGTTATCGAGGCTGTCGAGCGAAATGACAAAAATCATAATTGCAATTGACAGCTTTTATTAATGAGAATGGGTGTAAGTATTTGGGTCGAGCTTTCAATCTTGTTAAATGCACCATCTTGTATTAATGCACTTCTTTGGTGTTAATTAACTGGCCAATTAATATGGAAAAAATCGAACTGAATTTTAAAAAAAATCAGAGGAAAAAGGAAGCCTTAAAACGGAATCAATTGCAAATTATTTAATCAATCACAGACAAGCGATTAATTCAATTATACCACTCGTTCCGACTGGCGGAAAGAAGAGAACGATAAAGATCATTGGCCGAGACAGACAGCCCAGCAGCTCAGACTAAAAGAAAGTGGATTAAAACATGTGTAAATCTCCAAATATGGTATTATCTTTCTAATGGAATTTGTGGGTTTATCTGTTTTTGTTTCGGTTTTTTTTTTACCTTTCAATATCTTTAATCACTGTTGCAGTACCATGGTATTTATTTATTATTAAATATATTCAATGAAAAATTGGCTGAAAATCTCTCTAAAAGTGCCGCTGATTTTTTTTAAGCAGACTCACGATATATATATGGAGTGAAGCGAAAATGAATCTCTCACTATATAAGGCTACTGACCTCCATTTTCAATACATTGCTCGTAGTTTTAACATCAAGCCGGCAATACTTACTAGTATTGGTCTTATAAATAAAATTAAATCTGCAAGAGGAAGAACTCTTTAGAATTTAACATTCTGTTCTGTGCTTAGTCAACTATACATCTTCTAAGTGCAAGATTTGAGTTTGAAATTACAATATTCAACCAATTATATAATATCAAATAATTACTCTTTTGTTCTTTAAAAAAATAGAATAATTTTAAATTTTGAAAGAATAATAAATGATTATTAGTTAAGTTTCAATTTTCTCTATAATTTCAGTTAAATTGTGATAAAAATTAAATTCTGTACAATTATATTATTTATAATATGTTGTAATTTTATTACCTTACTTATTGCTAGTCTACAATTTAAACCTGAACCCTATTTTATAATGTGACATACCTATACTGCCATTGTGTGCGGTGCCGAATAGCTAATCGATCGCAAGTTTATCCAATACATTACCGTAAATATAAAAGAGTTTGAAAATATTTATTTCATTTAAATAATTTAAAAAAAAATATTGGTAATTGGTATATTAGGTCGAGGGTAGAAAACAATAATGAGAAGTAAGAAAGGCATAAAAAAAAATGAATAAAGAAAATAATGGCATTACAAATCTAATTAACACCCTATTTCTCATATATTGCCTACATATACTGCCCTAGTGAGGGGTTGTCAAAAGATAGGGCCAACGCTTAGGTGAGGCGGCGCGGTTATCGGCACCCATCACTTTCAGGAATCAAGATGGTGCATTGGACCAGTGATTTTTTATATGTTAAATATTATTATTATTATTATATTGAGGGAAAGTGCATTATAAATATCTAATTAAAACATAATCACATGTAAGTCAGACGTAATTATTAATTAAAAAATCGAAATATTTTAAAATACTACATATTACATTCGGAAAGCATTACAATATTCTTAAGTTCATTAAATCTTCATCAGGCAAAGCGAGGTGTGAGGCTATTGTTGAACATGTAAGTAAAAAACGATGAATGGACTATAACAATCATTCATCGAAATGGCCATGTTGCGACACTCATTGAGAAGAAAATCCTCGACAACTGGAGCTCTATTTATGGTGATTCACGACTGGTGATAGGGTTTAACGACCTAGATTTACCTGAGGCTGGACAGAGAAGCCCGTCAAAAGCGCATAATTTCCGCCTATCAAATTGCAACTGTTGGCAAAAAAGGAGAGAGGAGCTTGTTTTTAAATAACAATTGATCCCAAATTTGGCACAGCATAGAATATAAGGCGGAAGTTCTGCTAAATACATCTACTAATCTTGTCTTAAAATGGCGAAAATGTGTTTCTGCATCGATTCAACTGAGCAGAGCACAACGTATTCGCAAAGGCATTTTTATTTCGCGATGGAATGACAACGTTGGTTTGGATCGAGGCTTTTACCAGATTAAAATTGTAGGGCAATCCTCATCCCACGCTTCTTTTAGTGCGTCGCGTCTCGATTGAAACACATTCACTCCTCACCATACCCATTTTTTTTGTTATTATTGCACAAAAGACGGTGAGCCGAGCAATTTATGAATGAAAGAGCAGTTGGAGTATGAATTATCGCCCAACATTTTATTATTTATATCGTCTATTCATGTTATACTTATGTATTTAAATATAGTAACTTCATTAGAGCGAAACTTAAAGCGTCAAGGAACACGTGTGCTATGGTAAGTATAAGTACAATAGTATGAATGTACTATGGTATATATAAACGAGAAATTAAATAAGTAAGGGAAATATATTTTTCTATCCAAAGAAGTTACTCTTATTAATTGTTTCACAGTTTTTTGTTTCAATTAGCAAAAACGAATATTATTACTAATATAAAAAAACAGATCAAAATTATACTTCATATTCTTAAAATATTAATAACAGTTCATACTACGGAAAACGTATAAATATTTCAATTTCAAATATCATTTAAAATGTCAATCCGTCTCTATTGTCGAGTGGTAACGCATTTGGCTATCTACTTGAAGTTTGGGATCGAATTCACAAAGAAACTGGATAGTCTAGTTGCTATTATTAACTAACTAATAATAAACTATAAACATATAGTCAATAAAAAGTCAAAACCCGTTGGTAGATGTTGATACTCCCCATGAATTGAATGGGAAAATTTTTAAAATCTAAAGTATTACTAAAAAATGGTGCCAGAATTTTGACATGAAACAAATTTATTAGTAGATTTTGACTTTTTAACACTAGTAAAATAAAAATTTAAAATTTTCACTATTGCGAAAAAGTAACGTATTATGAAACTCTAATCGATATCGCAAAGCTAAACTTTCGAAAGTACACAAATTATAATTTTTAATATAAGAAATTAAAATATGTAAAATCTCTAATTTAAAATTATTGACATAAATCTAAAAATACACGATAAAATTGCGGAATATAAAACCTTAATATCATAGTTTTTATAAAGCCAACAATTATGATTTATTATAGAAACATTGCTTGAAAACTTCCTTTTTTAAAGTGTATTAAGAAAGCCGGAATTAAGTAAGTACAACTTTGCATAATCGCGATTTAATTTGTGCCCGATGGGCAAATATATTAATTTTGGCAATGAAATATGAGAATCAACGTTTTTATTGCCCAGGTTGTGTCATGTGCGTCGCGTTTCCACTTGCGAAAAAAGAGCAAAGAAAAAACATTGCCTTTGTAACCTTGACATCGAATTTGAATACATACATTTCATTGACTTGCCATTTCTCATAGATTAATTCATTCCATTTCTATTCGATGCGAGTACTTTCGATGGAAGACGTTATTAATATAATAAAAGAATTAATTTCATACTCTAATCACGACGTTATTTATTACACATGCATTATGATTTGTTCCCCCCAAGTTTGCATATTTAAATTTAGCGATTTGTCGTTCAACTCTGCGCTGCTGTGGGTGAGTCATTCAAGCAGAAATTCCGTAATCAGCCAGTCAGTGGTTCCAGTTTATTGTTTATTCATCATTTGTCGCATACACGGCTTTGGTTTGGCTTGGCTCTCTGCTGTGGCATGTTTTCATGATGTCATCGAGCTTACTTACTGCCTGCTATCGGAAGCAATTCTCTGGTCTCAATGTCCGGACGACGGAGAAATAAAGAACCTTGTCGATATTCATTCCATTTCCTTGGCACCACTTGCTTGACTTATTTATTATAATCCACTAAACACCAACGAATTAGCGCAAATCAGTTTCACCTCGCCACCAGCCAAAAATGTAAACCATTTGCAAAAACGTAAGTTGGATTTGCTAGCACGTTCTTTCAAATATTCAATTTATTTTTTGATATTCAGTTTTTATTAGTGAAATTAAAGTTAAGCTTATTTTCAAGAATAGTATTTAAATTTAATAATTAAATAAGATTGATCTATTTTGAAGAGGTTGGTAATAAACTAAAAAAAATGGCTAAATTTAATTTGTTTTAAGTTAAATATCAAGTTTATTCAAATAAAATTTACTATGGAATAACCAAGTAAAGTGTTAAGAAGTGATTTGTTGTGCGAAGAATATATTTTTATAAAGAAAATCGGTAAAATATTGGAATTTTCCCAATATAGTCCCAATTTAACATTACTTAAATTTAATGACAATAAAATAAAATTTTTAATTCCGAATTTTATTATAAAATTCAAAAGTGATAAAAGCTACCACTTCATGAAATAGTTACTAAATACCTTCATATTCTTATAAATGAAGCAATAGGATGCGAATATCATAATTAAAATAATATAAAAAATAATTTATTCATAAAAATATGAAAAAAAACTAATAATTTAAATTGAAGGTGTGTCGTAATCGATCATTAAAATCATCACATTGTAATTTTTATTTTTGTCAAATAGTAATGATTGGTGTTAAGTCGTGGTGAATTATTGGATTTTCTAGATTAGGATATAATCATTTGAAAGACGTAAGAGTAGAAGATATGATGAATAATGAAGTTTTGAACATTACGAGTATACTAATATTTTTGCTTTTTCAATAGTTATTTATACAACTTGGTAATAGGCATTATCGAACCTGGGGTTTTAGAAAAGAACCGTGAGTTTAATAATGCTTATCGATCGTATTTTATACATTTTTAAATACCACAAAATTCTGAAAAACCATTATTTTTAAAATTTAAATTTAGGTCTTTGTCACTTGTTCCCGTTTCAGCTCCTCATTCCAATGGATGACGGATCAAACTATATCTCATCGTATTTTACTTGCACATAGGACATTAATTTTATAAATATAAAAAAACACCAAAAAAAGTCATGGTGAATTATTGGATTTTCTAGAATAGGATATAATCACTTGAAAGAAGAGTAGAAGATATTCCAAACACATACGAGTAAATATAATAAATTTGTTAACGTTTTGTTCAATTATTCTAACCACTTTATTCTAATTCAAATATACACTACTCAATGTCATTGATCCTTCCCCATCTAAGTCTGTTCTTTTGGATCTCGGTGAGGAGCCAAGATGGGGCGTTCTTAATACCATGGGCATTGGGATATTTCAATGGAGGTTCAGGACCATTGAAGGGATGAGTTTTGGCCAATTTTTTCTCCAAATATTCCTTATTAATTTGCTTTGGATCTCGATACTTATCCATGTAAAGATTGAATGGCTTTCGCGGTGGAAACCATTCCTGATTGCTGTGGTAAGGCTGCGGGAAGTCGTATTCATAAACAGGCTCAGGTGTTTCTAGAAATAAAAATTAAAAAATATTTAATAAAATTTTTTTTGAATTTTTATGAAATATAAATTCATAAATATTTTATAAAAAAATTTTTAAAAATTTATGATTTACAAATCTTACTTAGGATGTTGTGGAAAACTTCCGTCACGGAGTCATCGTAATCGGACTGGAAAAATGCCAAACCAGCTGGTGTTATTTCGTCCTGAAATTTGCGGTAAAATTCCAAAGTTTCAAAAGTACGTTTTTCCAAATCCACTTCAGAACTTAATTGATATTCTTTGAAATCTATTCGTTTTTCTTGTTTGTATAAAACGAAAACATGTCTATGGTATCCAGTTCCCTTTGGAGGGAAAGCTCTAAAGTAAGGAACTATCACCTGACCACTTTTCAAGTCATTTCCTTCAATATTAGCCCTAAAAATAAGATTAAATGAAATATAGACTTACTTTTGTGTAAATAAGAAAATACGAATGATTAATGACGTAAAAATAATTAAACAAATATATTAGTTTGATGAGTATGGTGACCAGATAACCAATTCAATTAGTTTTTAATGATAAACTAGAAAAAATTGAATATTTAAATGATTATTCGTACTTACACAAACCAATGAACATATTCCTTTCCCGGTTGAGTTAAATGTCCATCAGGATTGGTCATAATAAGGGTCCATAAAGATTTCTCATTGGACTTTTCTTTTTTGATTGAAAAACTCGAATCAAAATCAACAGTTGGTGGCTTTTTAGTAAGAACTGGCTTGATAACATTGCCATAGTAAACTGGATGTACCAGGTCACTCTTTTCTATATCAAATTTTATTTCCAAATGGACCTGAGGATAGAAGAAAGCCTTTCCAAACAAATGTTCAAAGACACCATAATGATTGGCTATTTTCATAATTTGGTAAGGTCCAGATGTGGCTTTCCATTGATTTTTTACTTCCTCTAGATCAATTTCCACTGCAAAAGACAATTTTATTAAAGAATAACTAAAAGCACTTCCAAATTACACTTGTTTGATCTGGCAATTTTCTCCAGTTCCGGATTGTTTCTTTGAGATTTAATATGATCAATACGTTCTTGAAGTACCATGGTCCTAGATGGCTTTAGTTTCGGAAACCCAATGTTAATCTTCCTCTCCAATTCAGGATCTTCAGTTTTTTCATCTAAAATCCAAAACAATATAACCTCTAAAATTTATTTTTAAGCAAAAATTCAATCAAACTACCATTTAATCTTTGGGCCAAGGTGCGGGCTACACCTGGACGTTTCCCCCTCAATGTGTGACCATGTCTCAGATTGGAGACAATCCCTATTTGGCCTAGAAAGTCACTTTTAACCGGGATTTTCACAAACTTCAACATCTTATACAAAAGTCAAGAGAGAAATAAATAAATATTATGCTCTCTCAGAGAGAAAAGAAAATTCGTTATTTTTAAGAAGCAGAATATTTTATTAAAAAAAGAATAAATAGGATTTTAAATCTTGTTCATTTGAGCCATTAATTCTTCCAGGCTAACATCGTCAACGTTAACAGTAGAGTCAGAGGAGGATTGGACAGGTGCAGGTGCTTCGTAAGCCAGTTTCAAACCTCCGTCCAACTGATTTTTGCTTAATGGACTTTCAAAGGCTGTTTCGTCCACCAATTCTANGGAGGATTGGACAGGTGCAGGGGCTTCATACGCCAGTTTTAAACCTCCGTCTAACTGATTTTTGCTTGATGAACTTTCAAAGGCTGTTTCGTCCACCAATTCTATTCCAAATTCATTGTCCTCGTGTAATGGCGCTGTGTCTTCCTCTGGAATGGATTCTGGAATGATTTTAGGTCTGGATTGGAATTCTTTCTGCCTTTTTTGGCACCAATTGTCGCTACAACTTGGATTCGGTTTGAGGCTGATTTTGGGAAAAAAGTCGTTTAATGCGTTGTATCCTAGATAGTCGGACACTTCTCCGAATCCTAGTAAGTATTTTAACGTATTTTGGACCAACATTCCAGCTACAATTCCCATTGTAGTGGGCAAACTAGCAGCACAAACCCCTTCCCTTTTCAAGGTCTTTTCGTCAATATTCTCTGCAACAATTAGAGGTGGAGCACAAGCAAAGCAGGCTAGTTCTCCTGGTTTAATAAACTGAATGTGTCCAGAGACAGCGTTTTCTGAAACTCCACTTTCAAACCAATTCAAATTCAGTTCATTACAAGCTGTATTAATGGTCATTCGAGCTTCAAAGTTGTCAACGCAGCTCAATACAAGGTCGACGGGTGTTCCAGGCTGGATTCCTCCCGTCTGAATTGCCTCCATGAACTTTTCAAACGATTCTACAGTCGTGATATTGTAGTTATTTGTCAAAATCTCCACGTCTGGATTAATAAAGTTAAGAGTCTTTGCTGCAGCTTCCACCTTGGACAGGCCTGCCTGGTCTGGAGTGAAGAATAACCGGTTCATGTTTGCCAGCTCGACTTTGTCGTAGTCGAACAGAATCAATTTCCCAATTCCGCATCTGGTTAACATGTCAGCTGTTACACTTCCCACTCCTCCTATCCCCACAACAGCCACTGCCTTTTCTCGGATCCGTTCATACTCTGAGACTATTCCCATCCTGGAATGAGATCATTTTATTTTCAACTTTCAAGTTCCAAAACAGCTGTTTTATGTTTATTTACCTTTGTAGGGCCATTAATCTGGAGTACGGATTTGAGTCCACCACCTCTGAGGACATCTTTGCAATCTTGTCCCTTGGAACAGCATCCTTCGCTTTCGAATCAGACATTTTTTAAAGAAATTACTTTCTAATTTATCCAACTCAGCAATTCGGTCGTATGTTTCCACCTAAAGTAAAATTGTCAAAACACATTTGACAGTGCGTGATTAATCAATGGTGTTATTCGCTCTCAAACTCAAAATGAAATAGGAGAAAACCGGCCCGTGTGTGTGTTTTATTGTGATTTTCCATCAATTTTAGGCTAATAAGTGAACAAAAGTAGAGACAAGTAGGATGGAGTACGAGTACTTGACAAAACAGCACCTTGATGGGTTCAATAATTACAAGGTATTTGTTTTTCAGTCAAATTTTGCATTTTCACATTTTGTTAATGAAAATTCCTGCTTTCTAAAACAGTACAGCAGTCTGGACACTTCCCCATTATCCCTGTATGTCATGCACCCATTCTGGAACCATGTCGTACTGTACTTTCCGAAATGGGTCGCTCCAAATGTAATGACGTTTTTGGGCTTTCTGTTCACCGCTCTGAACTTTGTGATTCTCTCCTGGTACGATTATGACTACTTGGCGAACACCAATGAGGAGGGAACGACTCCAATTCCAAACTGGATTTGGGCCTTGGCTGCGATAAACATCTTCTTGGCTTATACTTTGGGTAAGTTTGTAGTTTTATTTAGGAATTCAATTTTTACAATTTCAAATTTCAGACGGCATTGACGGGAAGCAGGCTAGAAGAATTGGTCTGTCTGGCCCCTTGGGAGAGCTGTTTGACCATGGACTCGACTCGTACACTGCTGCTCTTATTCCGGCGTGCTTGTACAGCGTTTTTGGGCGGATTTATCCATCCATTTCACCAATTAGAATGTATTACATAATTTGGATGGTATTTTTCAACTTCTTCATTTCCCATTGGGAGAAGTACAACACTGGAGTGTTGTATTTACCATGGGGATACGATCTCAGCATGTGGGGCTCCACTTTCCTCTTTCTGGCCACATGGATCTTTGGTTATAATTTCTGGAAAACCCCACTTCCGCTCAATTTGACCATTGGTATCGTCATGGAGTGTGTCCTCCACATTTGTGCTCTATCCAGCGTTCCTATGTGTGTCTACAATCTCTACATGTAAGTTTTAAATTGAAAGAAATCAATTTTCATTTAATTTTATATTTTTTAAACAGGTCTTACAAAAATAAAACGGGAAAAATGAGGTCCCCCATTGAAGCCATTCGTCCATTCTTTCCGTTCTTAACCTTTTTCGTCATTTTCATGTGGTGGGTTCACAAGTCGCCCTCGAATATCGTCGAGACTGATCCCAGAGTCCTGTTCTTGCTCAGTGGCACCATTTTTAGTAACATTAGTGTAAGTATAAATCATTTTGAACACTTTAATTTGGCTTATATTTTATTTAGGATTGGAAAGTTTAGGCAAAGTTTCATTAAACATATTAAACGCTAAATATTTCAAGGATTGACTAAAATGGTCAGAAGAAAACCAATTATTTTCAAACAATTTATCTAGTAAATTTATATCTGACTATTTAAACATTTATGGAAGTTATTACAATTGTATATTGTATGTCCCTATTTGAATTTGGTCGTAAAATAATATCCCACTTAATTTGTTTGGGACTGATGAATAATCGTCCTTTTATATATTAAATTGCTTTAAATATTAAATCCATTTAATTATTTAAAACTATTATTTTTAGAACTGTATTTTCGGAGATATGAAAAATTAATTATTTAAGTAAAAATGGAAATTTTCAAGTAAATAGCCATTGTCATCATAAAATAGTAATTTTCCTTTTTTATAATTATATAATTTGTAGACATAATATTCTTAAATGACTAAAATATCAGTTATAAAAATAACTCGTCTTTGTTCCATTTTATTAATAAATTTTTATTTTAGAAATAGGCCTTGGTTTTTACTCAATCCTTTTTTATTTTTAGTTTTACGTTTTTATGCATTTTTGTTACATAAAATTTGTTATGTCAAATTCGTTTTATAGTACAAGTGCTTTAAAGAATTAAAGCAGTAAAGCACTATTAAAGTGTCGTGAAAGATATCCATAAAATTTATATAGAAGGCTATCGTTGGGCATGGTTTAACTATATTAGTGCTAACTGAAACAAATGAATATTTGAATACATGACCCTTAAATGAAAAAAATCTATATCAGACCTCTCTATGAATTACGGCTACTTACAAGATATAATATTTTCTGGGCTAAACTAAATTTTAAATTTGAATTTTTATAAAATATTTAAAAATGCATAAAATTTTGAATAAAACACGGTCAATAAGATTTATTAAACACACATTCTTTAAACCACTTGTTACGCTCGTGATATATCGACCTAGTTGTATAAATAACTATTAAATCAAGGTTTGTTATACCTCAAACGTTAAATTCCTTATTTATAGCAAATATTTTTTCATGAACTATTTTAAGTGAAGGTCTATCCTATCTTAATTATTGAAAACTCTATTAATAGCTTTGAAATATACTTTTAATTATCAAATTTGTTTATTTTTAGTGCCGGTTGATTGTTTCTCAAATGTCGAGCACGAGGTGCGATGGATTCCATTGGATGACCCCGCTTTTTGCATTTTCCGTCCTGATTGGTATGATGATTCCGTTCCTTGAGCGACTGATCCTCTACCTGCTCTGCATCGTCACCACCCTCTCTCATTGGCACTACGGTGCGATTGTCGTGAACCAGCTGTGCGATCACTTTGGACGGGTCTGCTTCGGAGTGACCACTATTCCCAAGCCAAAACCAAACCATGACCACGAGGAGACGAATAATAATGTTAAAAAGGACTAATTGACAGTATTCTACAATTTAAATTTCCGTTCGAATATGAGATTTTTTTACCTCAGCGCCATCACATTATTTTATCTGATGATCATTGTGTTTTCCCATCTTTTAGTTCTGTGTGGTATTTATTTTATTTTATTATCTTCGAATGAATTTTTAGTTTAGTCGAGATATAGATTATTATTCGAGAATGAATGTATTATTTTTTTTTATTACAAATGAAATCGAATATATTATTTTATTATTGAAACACCACCTTTTTTAGTTAAGTATTATTAACAGATTGATCAAATGTTATTTTTAATAAATATATTTGTTTAAGCGAACATGTTTTTTTATATATAAATTACCATAAAATCTCTTTTAGATATTTCATTAACCAAAAAACTATGTTAATAATAAAAAACCATATGCATGTTTTAAGTCCATCTCAATTAAGAAAGTGTTTAAAAAATAAAATAAGTTGAAAATAAAATATATTTATAAAAACCATTCTGGGTTGACTAGGGTTAATATTTTATCAACCCCAACAACAATGTGCGATCTGTCAGTGAATTGTCAAAAAAGTAATAAAAATCGTGACATGTGGATTTCGGTTTTTATTCTGTAAATAGTGGTTTAATTTAGTATTTATTTAATAAAATGGTAAGGACATGAGATGTTACTTATCTCTGTCTACGTGTTATTATTTAATTGTTAAATATAACTACAATAATTGAGAAAATGTCATTCGAAAATTTGTTTATGATCACCTCATTTCAGCAACCTTTAATACAGTTCACAAAGTCCAGTCTTCGGACAAGGACAGCCTATCTCCTGTTCTACAATCCCTTGCCTACGAATCAACATGCCATTGCTATCCAGGTGGGTTTTTGGAGCATTTAAATCATGACGTAACTCTAATAATTGTTGTTTGTTTAGCGATGTTATTCCCAGCGAAGGCCGGGTTTTCTGTCACAATTTGTGGAGAACATCAAACAGGATCTGGAGAAGAACAAGGAGATGAAGGAGAGTTTGAAGAAGTTTCGAGAAGAAGCAGAAAAATTGGAACAATCTGATGCTTTAAAATCGGCCCGGCAAAAGTTCTATTCCGTCGAATCAGAAGCCTCAAAGGGCAGTGAAGTGTTCAAGGAGAGAATCAGTAATATCAAAGAGAAGATGCAGGATGTTCTGGACGAGGCCCAGAAGACAGAAATCGGCAAAAAGGCTAGTCAAATTGGGGAGGAATTGTCCAAATCGGCGAAAGGAGTGTCTGATTCCATTTCGGAGAAAGGCCAACAGTTAGGAAAAAGTGCAACATTTAAAACCATTTCCCAGACAACAGAGGCCATCAAAAAAGAGATTGAGGAAACACAGGGCATGCAGGGAAGGGTCTACCAGAGTCCAGCACAGCTCCGGAAAAGAATAGAAGTTGATGCTTCCGCCTCGGATCGCGTTTTTGAGGCAAACGAAGACGCCACGGGTATCGAACTCCACAAAGACTCTAAATTCTACCAATCCTGGGAAAACTTCAAAAACAACAACGCCTATGTAAATAAAGTTTTGGACTGGAAAATGAAGTACGAAGAATCAGAGAATCCCGTCATTAGGGCTTCACGTCTTCTAACCGATAAGGTACGAGTATTTCTTTTTTATATTTGTTTTTTTACTTGTTTTTTAAATTCCCTTAAAAACAAGAACAACTAATTTTAAAATATTTACCATTATAACGGTCACCATTATTTAACCGGTTGGCGAACTCTATATGATCGTTTTATTTTTCTGGATTAAAAAAAAGTGCAATTTATATTGATTATAAACCGCCACCGTTCAATTATGGTTTGTCTATAAATAATAGATTTGTCTAATCGAAGTTTTGTCATTTTATTGTTATAAAATATATATTCAAATTTTACGATAAATCATTTTGCATTGCAAATGTGAAATGTTATTCACTTAGGTCTCACGTCTTTAACATAATAAATAAAATTGTTTTCGCTTTTTAATTAAAACATACAATGAAATTCACCCATTTCTTTCCAAATTTATCGAATGTGAACTTTCCCTGAATGAGATCATATTTTGTTTGTTTTAAATTAATGTTTTAGTATATTTCGATACAAGTGGTGAAATAGAGGTTATTACAGCACGAAATTGTGCAACAACAAATTACAACGAAATTTTCATATTAAAATATTTAAATAATAAATTTGGTTTTGTCAACACTATTTCATTAAATTGGTGACTAAAATGCGAGAAAATTTTGAAATATTACGCACGCGTGCTGTAAACTAAACCGTTACAGAACCAATTTGGGTTAAAAACAGGCTATAAATTAAAACGGGAGTTCAATACGATCAGAAAATAGATGCCGTAAGTCCTGTCATTGGAGATGGTTCGTCATACGAAAAATTCAATTGTTGAGAGTGTCGCTCAAAGTATTATTTTTACTGACCTTTAAAATCGTTCCAAGCCTGCCACAATAATAATTCGAACTGAAAATTACCAAAATCGGTCAAGCCGTTTTCGTTTTTTTTTTATTTATCCATCATTTTTACATAAAAAACTATTAAATTGAGACTTTTAAAAATGCATTTTATTTAATTATTTACGTTTTAGGTAAGTGACGTGATGGGAAACCTATTTTCTAAAACGGAACTCTCAGAAACGATGACAGAAATCTGCAGAATAGACCCGAACTTTGACCAAAAAGAGTTTATCAAGGATTGCGAACAGGACATAATTCCGAACATTTTGGAGGCTATGGTGCGTCCAGATTTGGCCATCCTTAAAGACTGGTGCTTTGAGAGCACGTACAATGTCATCGCCACCCCGATCCAACAAGCGCAGAAACTGGGCTATTTTTTGGATTCAAAGATCTTGGACATTGAAAACGTGGACCTGGCGATGGGCAAAGTGATGGAGCAGGGCCCCGTTCTTATTATCACCTTCCAGACTCAGCAGATAATGTGCGTCCGAGACTCGAAGAAGGCGGTTGTTGAAGGAGATCCAGACAAGGTGATGCGCGTCAACTATGTCTGGGTGTTGTGCAGAGACCCTAACGAACTCAACCCGAAGAGCGCCTGGCGACTGATGGAACTGTCGGCGAACAGTCAAGAGCAGTTCGTCTAGTTTTAGTCGACTCCGTTCAAGGACCGTGTAAATATTAATTCCGAGGGATTCTCACGGACGGACCTGGCAGCACCGCATCCTCGCGGCGACCCCCATGTTATTATGTTCGAGGGGCCGAGTCTCATGTACTGGCTCGACCACCCGCGCCGTCGAGTAGCTCTCTCAATAAATTGTGTTAAGATTTTATTTAAATGAAATTTGCGTTTTGTATTTTATGAGTCTCATCACTGTCGAATATTTTTGTTCGAAAAATTACATAAAAGGATATGGTCTTAAAAGGGCTATCCTAAGGATTATTTGCTCATGTGTTATATCATACAAAGCCTTAACTAATGTTTGAAAAGATTTTAGCAGTAGTATAGTTGTTTAAGATATAAGAAAAAAAGGACTAATGTTTTTTTGAAATTTAAAACCATTTTTATTTAGGAGAGATGTCGAGTCCTTATATATGATTTTTTACGCATAATTTTTCACAACTACAGCAATGTGCAAAGTACTTTGTACATGACTCATGAAGCCATTTTTGATCAGAAGAGCATTTAATCCAAGCAATTTCGCCTTTTCCGAACCGGATAAGGTAACGTTTTTCGGTGATATTTCTTTATCGTAAGTATATATTTATCTTTTACCCACTCTGATATAAAAGGAGTGTGACGTGTGTCTCAACGTCTCTTCCAATTTACCCAAATATTAGATTTTAGTTTAAGAATTAATTCATGTTTTGCCTTTATTATTAAAGAGTGACCTCCACGATTTTTATCAAATTGATCAGATCCAGATAGAAGAAAGTTTCGATGGGCTTAATTAACCGATAGTTTGAAAATAAGCCAATTATTTTGTGAAGTGCACATTGAATTTTTTTTCATAAAGCCATTGTGCGAATGAACAACGACTATTTTAACAAAAGATAGTATTTGTCTTGCGACTTATAAATTTCTTCAATTTCAAATAGATTTATTACAACACAAACTTATAATGGAGTTAATGGAATAGTGCCATCCAATACCCCATTGATCCAGTCCAAAACAACAGATACTCGTGCAAATCCAGAGGGCTTGCCAGCTTTTGAAAAAGAAGAAACACCGTGAATTGTTTTTAATGAGGTTACAGTATTTGTTTTCACAGCTACTAGTCCTCCACCGGAATCTCCTTTCCCAGTACCTATTACAACCCCATCCTTTTCAAGGTTAGCACAAATCATTCGATCAGTTAGGTCCTTCCAGTATTCAGAACAACTTTTTAAGTTTAATTTGGTAACTATTATGCCCTTCAATCGTCTTGGTCCAATAATTGGCTCACCGGTGAAACCCCAACCAGCTATATAAAATTCGTGACCATCTTCAAAGTTTTCCTCTTTGGTGGGCAGTCGAACAGGGGCAATAGTAGGTCCAAATTCGATGTCTGAATCCGTTCTTAATATTCCAAAATCGTAGTCCAATTTATTACTAAACTGTGGGTGTATAATATAAGCTTCGACTTTCTTCCTTACTCCTTCCATTTCTCTAAAATTTGTTCCAAATCGCAGTGTTATAATTAAATTGGTACTGAAAAGAAATACATATTATTTTTGTTTGGGAAGTTCGTTGGTCGCAAATTCGAAAAAAAAACATTTCACAAATAAATTGCTCTAGACCCACCATTTAGCACCGTACTCGAGGGCAGTATATGTTTACGTACTTTAAATAAGAATTTGGTGTTATTTAAATGTAGAGTTAGTGTGAATTGTAAAAGAAAATTATAATACATTGTGGAAGTGTTAAAACAAAAATGTAAAAAATAGAACGTATTAAATTTTAAATTTTAATTCAAAATTAAAATACCTGTTTTTTAATGGATTTAAACAGTGTGCTGCTGTTAGGACATGTCTGTTATCCAAAATGCTTCCTCCGCAGTTATATAGCATTCGATCTTGACGCATTTTTATTGATACTTGGTAGGGTACTTCTTTAATATCGATATAATCTCCACCCTTAATTCTTGTTTGTGGTACGCAATTTAAAACAAGAATAAAATTAACTAGCATAGTCACCAACAAAATGGATTTCATTTTGAATAACAATAGTAAGAATTTGTCTCAATATATACTATAATTTTTTATGAATGCGTGTAATCAATTTATAACATTTATTTAAAATGTATTAACCATACTTTTTATATCGTAATGGTAATAAATAATGTAAAATCAATTATTATCGAAACAAAACTTTAATAAAAAAAAAAAAATTTTAAATGTACTAAAAGAATGTCAATCTCAGTTTTTATGCAATATGGTAGGTAAGTTATGCATTTATAAACACATTCACTTTTTTTAATCACAAGCGTATTGAGTGTTTTACAAAGAGCCGGTGTATTTAACAATGCTTAATGCCCGTGTTTAAGTTGAATTTTTTTAATCATTTTTAAATGTAGCGCAAATTGTCCCATTCAATATGTAGGGGAAGTATGTACAAAATGGCATGGTGTTTTGTTTTTGGATCATAATTCTTTATGGGTAGGACACAACAACGCCATATTATACAGAAATCATGTTTGGTTATCTGTTTATTAAAATTAATATACAATTGTTGGAAAAAAATTAGCAGAAACAAAATTCAACAACTTTAAACACAAGTCGGCGAAAATCGGTCTTTTAAAACCGTATGGACAAAATGGCATACCTCTAAATTCGATGTAATTATTGGCATAATTTTGCAAACAAACCCCTGTGTTCGACTAGGAACTTATGTCCAAGAACNGAAAAAAATTAGCAGAAACAAAATTCAACAACTTTAAACACAAGTCGGCGAAAATCG
>JXOV01006098.1:0-36918 GCA_001014945.1 Clogmia albipunctata
TTTTCGATTTTTCGCAATTTCGCAAAATCTAATTAATTTATTGCAAATCTACTAAGATAGGAAGTTGTTGTTAATTCACAGTGTATACCTTTCGTCCCTTCAGTTATGCATTTGCAAAATAATAGCTCTTCAACAATAATATGGTTTGCTAAAAATCGTACTATGATCATAGTTCCTTCGGCCATCAAAATATATATCATGTCAAGAGCAGACGATAGAATAGGGCCGTGGCGCACAGTTTGAGAGCACCTGGTCTAAACGATATATATTTTGTTCTATGCTAATTTATGAGTCAATTTGAACATTTTCATTGCGTCTATCTTACGATCTTACTAGTACTTTAAATTTTGAAGAGTCAGTATCGAATCTTAGTAAAATAAATTCTTTCTACGATAATTAAGCTGTGGTTTTTAAATGTTATGTTGGTTTAAGCATTAGAGCCGCACTCGGGAGCTATAGCTCAAAAACATACAAGGAGCTTTTCTACAATCGATTATTGGTCTTACGAATTCGACTATTAACCTCCCTATCGTAGCCTGTCTCCCTCATTCGTGCACTGATGGAAATATTCCGGATCGAGGTTTGGAAGGGTGTTGTAAGAGTCGCACTATTAGTCCGAGTTGCATTTGGTTAGTTACATGATATGTTTGGGATTTTAGGCTCATGGGTTGTCCGACCGGGGTTTGTATGAATGTCTTCTCTTGACAGTGTTTTAACCGACATAAATCCTTAGAGTGGAAGGTTGACGCCTATACACTCCTCCTCATGAGTGGCGGTCGGACAAGATAGTGTTAGTCCCTATTCCCTACGTTTTTATTTTTTTTTTTAAATGTATGTATGTTTTAATGATGGTTTCAGTGTTTTTTTCTTTGATATTGGTTTATATTGAAGTACTTTTATTGGTCTAATTTAGAGACTTTGCTAACCTGACTAAAGTCTTCAGGATTGACTTTTGTTTTTTTGTTATGATCCTATGACAACTGTAGCCGAATAAGTATGGTTTTTAAATGCACTAAATTATTTTAAATGCCTTTAATGATCAAAATTTAAAACATTTTCCTTAAGTACAACACTGTCAGTTACACATTTAATAATTATTGCGTTTAAAAAAGTTGAATTTAACACACAAATACATAAAAAAACAAACAAAACTTACCTATCCAAATAATTTTTACTTCGTTTAATAACTCTTTATACTAAAATTTATTGCGGTTATAAAATCCATCAAGTAAAGAAGACAATCTCCTCAACTAAAAACTACTTCTTCCGAATTACACTTGTATGTTTAGTATTTCGTAAGACAATAAGGAGAAAGTGAAGGACTGTGAGATGATACGATCTGATAATAAAACTAAATTCAGGCGTAAGAAAGTAAACCATTTTATGGTGCTTATAAAGTAGATCAGGAGTGTCGGTTTTATCCTGAAGCTGATCCGAAACAATTTCGATTATTATGGAAAGCGTGGGAAAGACACCTCATGGCTTGGGCTTGGATTGAATACACAAGCACCCATCCGTCCAGGTGTGTTTCTCTCCACTTGGGTCTGTGTGGGTGTGTGTTTACGGAATCGTAATGAGATCTCTACTCTTTGGACGAGGACGAGGCAGGCATTAAAAATGGATAATGACGACAAAGTATATGTATCTCTAAGGAGAGAAGTTTGGAGTGGAGGAAAGAGGAGAGAAGATGACGAAGAACAAGAAGAAGGAGGAAGCTGGATGATGGCAGCTGAGCTGGAGAAAAGCCCACGCCATTGCAATTTCCTCCTTTGTTATGACGTGCCATTTCCATGTCCGTAAATTTCCCATCTCTCGCTCTCTAGTCCTTTGTACGTGCACCGGCAGCAGCAGCACAAACACCGCCTTGTCTGATCTCTATGTTTAACCCTGTTATGCCCAATGTTTCATTACATTTAAAAAATTTCGATAGATTAAGATGACTCCTCTTATAAATAAGAATTTAAAAGTGCAGTTTTTAAGGCTAATTCAATAATGATAAATACTAGGGATTTTTCAAATGTCAATTTTTTTACATCCGCGGAAGCAAATGTTGGAAGCTCTTAGAAAAAGTCATATTAAAAAGTATTTTTAGGAATAAAATTGGAAATTTGGGATATATACACAAAGAATTATATAATTCTGCATGTGTGGTCTAGCACCCTTGACTGCCTCCTGGAGGTCGTGGGATCAAATTCTGGGCGGATATTTTTCTAGCGCGAAAAAGTTTCCATTTGTGCATATCAACAATGGCCCAAAAATATAAATAAAATGGGGGGATTGACTAAATTCGTTTACAACCGGTCTAGGTGCTATTAATTGACTAATAATTAACTGAAAATCAAATAGTCATTAGAAGTCTAACACCCGTTGGTTGAGGTTGAGACTACCCCAAGTATCGTACTGGAATGTCGTAGGAAATATTTATTTTATTTAATAACTAAATTTAAAAGCTAATGTATTTTATTTAACAAATATTTCTTTGAACGGTTTTTTTCTCTCAAGAGAGAAACGAGAAAAGTTACACAATACACCTCTTAAAAGGATGGCCTTCGTGGTGTCTATTGATTTTGTTACGCTAAAAAATTGAAAACACATAGGCAGTGGCGTAGCTTGTGATTTTGACAGGCGGTCGAGTACGAATTTTGCAGCCCACTCACATAAATAAAAAATTTTTAATACTGAAACTCATTCTTCTTTATTTTGTGTTATTAAGTAATTAGAATAATAGCTACGATTTAGGAGTAATATAATAAGACGATTTCTATAAAATTAAGACTCAAAACTGCATTTGTATAGAAATATAGCAAATTATGAAAATGCCACCCGGGGCAGACCGTCCCTTCGCTACTCCACTTCAGATATCTTAAATAGAATCGTTTGTTCATGGTTATAATGAATAATGAAAAATTGACAAATGAATAAGAGAGACATTTGAATATTCTGATAACGAAAACCGTTTGGTTAGACCCAGACTGTTAACGGTTGTTGTTATAAGTTCAGAAGAAGAGGTTTTGAGTGGAACGTCAAAATTGAAATGAATTTCTTGTGTTGTAGTGACACTTATTATAATTTAATTTATGTCATTCAATCATTTCTTAATATCTGTTAATTAAATTTTCCTGTTTGACTGTAAAGTTAGTTTTTTTTTATTTGAAAACAATAAAAATCTCGCCATAGATTCGATTTTTCACATCCGCTTCTTCAATAATTACGTTTGGCCTTAGGTAGAACATATTTACTTATAAATTATGATTATCATCAAAAGATTTAAAGATATAATAATGTGTAATATGTGTTTGAAAAATATTGTACAGGAAAATATTAATATTTGGGATTTTCTAGAGTTCTTTTATTAACCATAATATTCTGACTGTTTTTAGTCATGAAAAACAGCTTTAATACAATTAATTTATTGCTCACCTGGTCCTTACAGGGTTAAATCCAACTACATGTGTTGTTGTTTTGTGTTTCTCGCTCAGGCTTAAATTAGTGAAATGGATTTTTTTAATGAAACAAAGGCGACACACAGTTACAAGCCCAAATTATCCACTTTTGTGAACCTGTCGAGGACTTTGCTGCTGCTGCTTCTGGGTGTTTGTGTGTGATTTACCTCTGTAAAAGGCTTTTCCGCCTATTGTCTCCGAGGAGAGAGAGCCTTTCGTTAATCGGAACCGTTAATGGCTCGACATAAAACAGAAAATTGTGCCCTGGCCCCATTTTCGAAACAATAGAAACGGAAACGATTGCAAATTCGTTTCTCGTAATTTTGGCGACTCGTATTCAAACAGACTTTATTTTTATTGTTACCTTATACCAGACCACATACAAAACGCCTTTTAATTTCCGTTTTAATAAACAAAAGATATAATAGACGACGATGTTATCGTCCTTGTTGTTGTTTTTATCATTTTTTATTTACAAAATTTAATGATGTCGTTTCATTAAATATGTTTATTAAAAATGACAAAGAAAGGATGTTATTTTGTTATTTTATTTAAAAACCACCATATTTTAAGAAGTCGTCTTTTAATTTGCAAACGAAATATTTCATTAGATTAGTAAATTTTAATAATTTTAAGAGTTAAATTTATAATCGAAGATATGCAATTCTTTATAACTCAGAAAGTTTAATTCTGTATTTAAAATGACTCGTAACAAAATGTTTGTAGTTTCGAGCAACATTGCTTTTTTTCAAATAACAATTTTTAAAAATATAGTTTTATTGGATAGTTATATTCACTTAATAGTTTTTAATTAAACTTATTATAATGTTGAATAAATCCTTATTTAATTGGCTAAGCTATATTTTAATTAATAAAATTAAATCATTTATGTACTGGAATCTAGATCAACTATTACGCAAGTGATCCGATGTTTTGGTGGAGACGCAAAGTGTTATTTACTAACCGAACAATTATTTTGACTATTTGTGGTGAAAATTTGTTCTCATATCTGAAGCAATTTATATGCGCGGAGATCATTATTTGATTCATTTTCTCACAAATAATCAATTTATTTTATTTTTCATCAAAAAGATTAATGAGTTCCAAAGCCTTTTTATAATTATTTAAAAGAGATGGGAAAAGTCCAAAATTAAGTACAAATTTTCATGCAATTCACTTACTTGATTGCAATATATACGAAAAATATAAAATAAAGAATAAGACAACAACATTGTTCTAAATAATGATCTAAAACTTTAAATACAATTAAAGAAGTGTTTAAATGCAAAGGAGCTTTGGTTACTACAATTTAAATATTTTGCAATTGAATTGTATAAAGAAATTTTATACAATATTATTTTATGTTAAAACAATATGTAGGAATAACACTTACGTGAGGAGGAAGCGATGAGCGGCACCTATCACTCCAAGGGATCACGATGGTCCGGTGATTATTCATATATATTCATATATATGAGTGAGGGCTATAACTCTTGATAGGTTGATTGGTCTAATTTTATATACATACATACATAATTTGATGTTACTTATGTTTCATACCTTCTCGAAATGGTATATTTTAAACAATATTCCGCAGTTTAAAGTCTCTTACATATTAACGCAAATTGATTAAAAACTAATTTTCGTTTCTCAAAACATATTTTCTCTAAAAAGTTTTAATTAAACTTCGTAATAATTCATTATCTTATTTTTATTTTATAATTTTTAAATATTTTCTTCTTGAATCTAGATCAACTATCATGCAAGAGATATGTAGTAAAATATATATTTCCACCATAAGTGTGGTGAAAATTAGAGTCCATATCCATTTTTGGATAAAATTGAATAAATTTTTATTTTTAAGCTACTTTTAGTTTTATTCGTAATAACAAGAAGTAGGACAGGGCTACAAAAACATATAATTCTGATTAAAATTTGTTAAAATTATTAAAGTTTTAAAATCGAAATATTGTTATTCTTAAGTATTCAAAAATAATATTTTGAGTAAAATTAAATAAATTGATTTGCCTGTTTAAATCACAATTTTATTCATTTTTTTATGAAGTGATATGTTTCAATTCTATAATTCAAAATTAATTAATTTAATAAAATTTTCTGAGATTTTAATACCAGTTATTAGTTAACAATTTAATAGTATTAATTGTGAGGCTATTCCTTCGTTATCCATAAATAATTTGATTTCTACTTAATGTAAGAAATAAGTAAATAAGCCATCGAAATTTTTTTTTTGTAAAAATTATAATCTATAATCATAATTGAATTAAATGTAATTTAATTTAAAAAATAGAAAAAATGGAAATATTTTATATACAACGTGTTTTAATTTTAAATTTCTTTTCTAATTTAAAAGGTGAAAATTAAATTAGTAAAAAGACAACTTCTAAGATGAATGCCTTAATTATTTACCGTGAAATATATTTACGAGAACATAAAAAATATCCGCATTTAAATACAGCGCAATAAGCGTCTGACATTTAAAATTATCTCCTTGCAGAAGAAAAACAGAAGCATCTTAGCTGGGAAGTGAAAAACAATCTAAAAAATGTGTTTTAATAGCTATTGCACATTAAAAGCTTTGGACTTACCGTTAATTAAAATTCCACGAAAGCGAATTCCCAAAAAAAAAAATAGAATAAAACACTCATTTAAAAGAATGTACATTACATATATTTCCCATACATTTAACTAGATTTCCTCAAATATACAGTGTTTTCTTCTCATAATGTTTTAATCTTAAAAATATTCCACTGGAGTTTTTTACGATTCGGTTACGAATCTTCGGTATTTCTATGACTGCATTCATACAGACATGTACATTGTTTGTGTGTTCATAGTGTCGTCCTTAAAAATAAGTCCATAATTTCGAGCTTGTCCATCACACACCATACACTTTAGCTGTGAGCATTTTATAATATATACTTTATATGAGTACTAAGACTATCAATTTCGGAGCTTTCCATTTTTTATCTCTCATCTGTTTAAAATTAGTATTTATATTAAATCTTTATTATTTTATTTTGTTTTCAAATTTGTAACAATCACAGAAAAAGACCTCGTTTTATTTTTATATTTATTTCAGGGGAGATTTATTTATCAGGAGAAGGAAGTGGGGGTGCTTTTTTTTGTTAATATGAGTAGGTTTTTAAATTGGGGGAGATTAAAAATAAAATCACGGATAATTTCCAGGGTTTTTTCACTTTGCTGTTATTCAAGCCGTTTTCGATTGTCGAGTGCTTCATTTGGGTCGACAAATTCCCTCTATAGTGAAGTAGAAGATAAAACAGAGAGAGAGGGATGGAGCAGAGAGATGGGGACAAATTGAATGTCCACACTGGGCGAATAATTTGCGGATGCGACACGTAGGAGAGATAAAACAGAAAAAGGGGTAAATGATTCGTAACAGTATAGAAATATAAAACAGCAACAAGAACAATGGTAATAATCAGGAGATGAGACACACAAAAAGAGTGGAAGTTTTGAGCACAAATTTGCTGTTGTTTTGTCCCTAAGCCCAGAGGGCACAATGCTACACAAACACACTTTAAAACACGCAGCTCTCCTCTGCTCTCGACGTGGGTATTTTGGCGCGTGTTTCTCAACTCTCAAGTCGTGTGTTTTTGCGTCTGCCTATACATAAGTATCATTTTTTCATCTATAAAATTTCTCCAATTCGTCAGAAAAACAGCCACTTTAAGTACACTCGAGTTTAATTAGTATTAATTATTACAGTTCTAGAAAGGGAGTTTTTTTCACCATCCAACACTGCTTTTTTAGCTTCTTGTTTTAGTCATGTCAAGTTTTCCACCAATGGGGAGAGAGAGAGAAAAAAGCCAAC
This sequence comes from Clogmia albipunctata, assembly GCA_001014945.1. Classification (NCBI taxonomy): domain Eukaryota; kingdom Metazoa; phylum Arthropoda; class Insecta; order Diptera; family Psychodidae; genus Clogmia; species Clogmia albipunctata. The sequence continues at coordinate 7,300 of JXOV01006098.1, forward strand.
AAAAGAAAGCAATTGGAAAGAGGAGAAATTCGAGGAAATGAAATGTCCTATTTTAAAACAAACTTTGTCATTAGGCCATCTCATTTTTACTTTTAAAACTTTGGAATATCAATTTATTTTATTATCTTGTAATAAAATTATTTAAATTGTCTAAAAAGTCAAGTTTTTGGAAGAAGAAATACTTGTATCTATGATATGCTCCTATCAGTTTTTATGGTATGGAAGTTTTGTTAATTTGTGTTTTTTTTTCTTTTTAATTTGTAGGAACTGAAAATTGTCTATTTTTCGTTGTGTTTCGGTCTGTGTTTGGTTTGCAATTTCATCTGTATCTGAATTGATAGTAATTGGGTTTAGTGTTTTATTTATGTACAGTTAATCTTGTGAAATATACGCGTATTTAAATTTACTGTCGTATTTTGGCACGGATAAGTCGTCATCGTCAACCACTTTGTAAAATTTGCACATGACTGCATATCATCTGAATAATTTTGTCCCTAATTTCGATCGATAGTCACATCATTCCTCTGTGTGAGAAGCGTTGTATTTATATGGCTGTGACATTTCACTACATTCTAAATTTATATGTAAGGAAAACAGGAAGAGGAATCATACTAATAATAAAACGAAGTAGGAGTGAATAATGCCTCAAAACCCTGAAGCTTGGGGAAGTTTGCCGAACAAGCGACAGTTTTTGGCTTTTGACGAGAACGAGCGCGCTAAAGATGAACCCAATCGTGAGGTGGTAAAAGCGGGTTTTCCTCCTCTCTATGATGATGCCTCGGAAATATATATTTATGAACTACATAAAACGTGTACATTATTATACAGAATGGCATTTATCACAAAAAATTGTAGTACGAATAATAATAAAAAGACGACGACGAATATTCGAAATACTATTTGAAAATTTGGCAACCTCGATAGTTATACCCCTACATACTCTCGTATATACATAATATATGTATATAGCTCAGCAGTTCGTTGAAGGTAAATCAATTTAATAAACCGTTTTGCAAATTCACTTATTGTAGCACAGTTTGACAATGACTGAAAGGAGAAATTCAATCAACTGGGACAGACAATTGGTGAAAGGTATGGCTTCTCCTCTAATTTCTTTGGGGAAATATCTGTCTGAGCGAATTCACATCCTTGCCTTGATATGTATTTCATTGTTAATATCTCTCAAATGTTACCTTTTTTCTACCAAAAACACACTCATTTTGTGGGATATTCAATCTATATGTATTTACTGCTTTCACAAATTCAAGTCGGTTATACTGGCACAGTGCTACCTCCAAATAACTGAATTCAATATTTTTTATATCGAAAAAGTATAAAAGAAAAGAATTACAAGACAAAAGTACAAATTACTAATGACATTTGAAGATTTTCACCAACCTTCTATGTAAAATTAAATTTTATAAAAGTATAATGCTTGAAAATATATAAAAAATTAAATTTAATGATTTTAGAGCACTGGAAAATTCATCTAGATTAAAAAGAGTTGGAAGTAGAACATAAAAAAATATAAATTTTGTAAACGAAATTCTTACAAAATTTTGAATTTGCGCCAATGTTTCTTTTTCTTTCTTTTGTTTAAAAAATGGTAATTTTAAAACAGAATATTATCGTTTTCAAACCACTACAAAAAGTGATTCTTTTTTATGCTAGTGTGTCAAAATGAAATATTATGAAACGAAAATCAATGAAAAATCTCAGTTTTCAATTTTGGTTTGCAAAAAGATTTTTTTTACACTAGTGTTTTACACTTATAATTTTTCACACGAATAAATGTAACCTTTAAAAGTAGTGTGTTTTAATGAAATTAAATTATTATGAATCATTAAACATTAATAAAATATTACTTTTGTGAGTTTAACAAAATCATAAATTCATTTAAAAAGCAAAAAAATGTTTTTGAATTGTTCTCTATCATCATTTTAAGAATTCCATTCGTATATTTGATGGTTTCACTGTGCCTGGGAATAGAATAGTTTCCTTGGGAAGATGAAATTAATGCCACAGAAATGGATATTTAAAGAAATACGAGAAACGATGTGTAGAGTGTCGAAGGAGTGTGGTGGAGTGAAGTGGAGAGGTAGAGACGAAGGTAGTAGAAGAATAGTATTCGATTGGTGTGTTCGTTTCGATTAGAGTCAAGTGCAAAGAGTATCCGTAAGAAAGAGATTGAAAGCCTTATAGATAGGTGCAGGGGATTTCTTAAATTTCCTCATGTTCTTAGGCCCTTGAACGTGTGTCAGATAAACCCGGAGCAGTGTCGATAAATCGCATCCGGTGTTTGGCGACAAAAACCGCTCACAAAAATATCGTCTATAAAATCGGAGCTTGCCAATTTTGCCGGTAACCTGACCCTCATTGGTTTATCCTATGTATCAAATTAGCAGTTGTTGCTTTTAGATTTTCTCTTCATCTTTTTCATCTTTATCTTTTTAATCTTCTTTGTCGATTTAAAAATCCGATCTAATTGTTATTCCCACTTAAAATTAGGGTCTCACTTGAATTATATCCCCAGTACTCATTCATTCACTCATTGTGGCTATCCTATATGTATATTTAAAATGGGTTTTCTTCTATTTCTTATACCTCCTCATCCTCCTCATCTCAAAGTTAGAAAATCACAACACAGAGTATGACGCTTTTTCCGCGCGAATTTGCACGCAGGTACCACAGATAAGGAATTACGTCATCATCAATAAAGAGAATGAATTATTAATGAATGAAAAGTAAATGTGTATGTATATATATAATTATATAAAGTTCTATATAACGCCATATCATCACCTATACAAAAATATTTATTTATATTCATTTTTATATATATATTTTCATTTATTATTATATAAATATTTAAAATTACTGAATTTGAAAGGAGGTTATTGGAATTTTCATAATCTCACCTAGTTTAATTATACTGTAATACATATTTATTTTCGAAGACCAAACGAGAGAGATGCTTTCTTTTCATCTCGCCTTTATAAGACAAAAATATGATACTTTTATGTACAACTATTGAAAAGAGTCAATTTCTTAATTACCATGTGTGTGTGTCTTTAAAAAGAAGGAAGAAAACAACAATTGGAAAATATCTTCTCTTTTTTAAACTTTAAAAGGACACCGTCATATATACACAATGTATCAAATTATTAGGTTTTGGAATCAAGCATTATGTATTCTTCATTAATATTAATCGCAATGTAGTTAAATTTGATGGCGCGCTCTGTGAATAAATATATATATAATCATAATATAATATAATGATAGCAATTTTATTTGCTATATGTACACCATGTATATATTTATTTCAACTGGCATCATGATTGTTCGATAATTCTTCTTCAAGTCATTATTCATTTATATATCTATAATATTTTCATTTAATTATTATATATGTACTTCTAAATATATAGAGATAGAGAGGAAGAGAGAGAGAGAGTATGTTCAATTGAAATGAATTAATTAAATTGAAATTAATTATAATATGGAAGAGATTAAGGTAGATAAATTGTGGAGATATTAATGTAATATATAAAATGTGAGATAGAGAGAGATTGAGAGTAAAAGTGAAGAACAATTAGAACAGTAATGATCATCATAAATATTAACGAATAAACGTCAAAGTTTTGGATTTCCCCCATGAGGGTGGCGGTGGTAATCCAATCCAAAGTATTGTATAATTTTTTACAGGCACACTTAAATACAATGCAGACATACCACATAAAAAGTCAGGCACCCGAAGAATTCTTCCTTCTTTTTATTCTATACAATTCACTTCTCCGACAAAATGCACACACAAACGCACACTTTTGATTATCATTGTATAGGCAAAACACGCTCGATGTCATTTGTAGTCCCACATTCACGCACACACACACACCTTATTGACTCGCCGCACCGACTGCGCCAGTTACGTCCACTGCGCGCTTAGAGCACAAATAGATTTTTTAAGGGGGGGTGGTAGATTTTTATATAAAAAGAGCAACTTTTCTAACAAAATTGGAGTATTTTTATAATAGTATATTTTTCATAAAAATATTTTCTTCTTCATTGTGTGTATCGGTACTTTTCTTCTTTTTATATTTTACATACCTTTTGTCTGTACAATATTTTATTTCGTTCTAAGGAATTTCTTCGCATTTATTCAATTCTATATAAATATAGTCAAAGATATCTAATTGTAGGAAATAGTCAACAATTCTTAGAGATCTACTCATTTATAATCATATTATTACCTAATTTATGTACGAATCTTCTTTCCTTCGTCTTGTCGGCTGCTTGAGAGAGAGAGTATATTGAGTGAGGGCTTCTAGTACTATTATTCTTTGGTACAGCTACTAATATCTATCTCATTATACTGTAATATCTATTTCCCTCTATACCTAATTGAGAAGGAATAATAATAACCATTGTAACAACCGAACAAATGAACGTGACTGTGCATGACTTGCGCACCCATCCCAGGATCTGTGATTGACCACACCATATGGCCAATTTGAGAAGAAGACGAAGGTAGGAAGGAGGAGGGGGGGCTCTAATTAGACGTCATTGGAAGCATTTTGTCGCATGATTGGTGTCATTCATCAATGAATCGATATGGGCTTACGCACACACAACTAATTTATCCCCAATTTAGTTTCCCATTTTTCAGCAAAATACGGAAACACATTAAACATACATAGTAATTAAAGGAAAATGAAACATAAAACACATGGGATGTTGTAACAATCATAATTTATTAACGGAACATAAATATATATAAAAGAACAGAAATAAACAAGGACTGGTATTTTCTCTACATTAGACAAATTATAGTAATAAATGTATTCAACGTAACAGTTATTTAATTAAAATTCGTTTAATTTTTCATGTTTTTAGAAATATAATCATCATCACCATTCTGTTTTGCGTCTTCTTCGGCGGCGTCTTAATTCTCAACCATTTGCTTGGCGCTTATTAATTATACACATCCATTTTACACCGACTAAAGGTATTTCCATAATAATTAATTGATAATATTAATAATAATGTATAACACGAATCAACAATAAACTAAATTTTTGTCTTTTCAATTATATTCATTTAGGGGCTACATTAAGGTTTCCTTTCTTTCATTTAATTTAAGTTTAAAATTAGATTAATTGTATAGAGACTTTGAGATTTTCCTTGTGATTTTGAATTGTCGAAAAATATGTTATAACAGTTTGATTTATAACAAAAGTTTTAGGTCTATAAATTCGAAAAGTGACACTCTCTCTTTTTGTAGACTCTATAATGGATTTTTGGGATTTGATTCTCATTGAGTATATATATTTATGTATTTTTTTAAATATATATAAATAGTATATATAATAAGGTAAATGTGTGACAGATATCATTTGGATTGCTTTTCGGTAGTTCTTGATTTGTTTCACTCTCATTTGAAGGTTGTTGCTGATTTGTGATTAATAATTTTTTACGATAAAAACACATTCCCAATAATAGAACTTCTGATAGACTTTAAGGGCGTGAAAAATGAGCAAAGATTATTCATTAAAAATACTCAAACACCTCCTCTTCAAACACTGAATAACACTTAAGTCTAAGTACAACCATCATTAATCGAAAAACATGTTTTTGTTGCTCTCTGTCTGAATTTTCGCCTTTTTCAATAATCTAGCAAATTGATAGAGAACTTTTCTCGCTCTTTCGCTTTCCCCCCCCCTCACGAGAACGAGGAAAAGTTTTTCCCTTTTTCCACTGGGGCATTATTATTGTTTGCAATAAACCCAATTCTGGCTGCTTAAATTTATAATCATAATAAATATAAAACACTTGAAACGAGAGAAATTTGTCTATAGGTTAATACTGGAAAAGTTTTACTTGACCGCGCTCTCTCACTCGTCATTAATTTTGCCGCTTTTGCTACCATCCAAAATTTATACATCTATATCCCCTTTCACCGATGAATGGTGCAAAATTCGCCGAATAAATTAACATCCGTTGACCAAAATGAAAATTGGATAGAACAGAAAAAAACTTGTTGCACAACTCTCTTTTTTTAAACTCATCCACATTTCTACACTTGTATATTAACTATTTATTTTATACACTCTGTACATAGAGTCTATGTACAAAAGGTCTCCTAATTACTTGTGTTTGACTGTAGAAAAAAGTTAGCACTTCTCTGGGACAACTTTATAATAATATAGCCAAAACATTTCAACAATTCTTGAGTACTAATTGAATAATGAACGAGTATTTTACACAATACTCGTATAATAATAATTATTAAAAGTATAATATGTCTTTAAAAGGTCGTCCCTATTTGATTAGATTAGAAGTATGTCTATAGAAATTTGTTTGGAATAGTTTTCTTTTTGCTTATAAATTTCACTCATTGTGTCTCAGGGTTTTTGTCAAGTTCTCTTTATTAATATTTTACTTCTTTTCAGAATTCACACTCTTGTTGGCTGCCCAAAGCCCTCGGTTTTCTTTTTTAAAGGAGGGAGGGTGTTGAACCGAACAAACCAATTTCGGGCCAAAATGGGTTTTCCTCTAATCAAGTCTCATATAATAATGGCATTGTCTGATGCACAAAAAATTATCTCTGCGGAATTTTATCAAGTTTTTGTGTTTATCTCATTTTTGGGGTAGAAGAAACACAAAAATCGTAATTAATTATGCTCTCCTTTTGTGTGTGTCTGTGTCGATTGTCTTAAATTTCACCGTTTTTTGCTTGAGCCACCAACAGATTTTCATCTCCTCTATATTATTATTAATATACACAGATCGCCAAGGACAATAAGAAAAGTAGAAGATGGTAAAAAACACAATAGCCACGTAAACAAACAATTATATAACTATTACTATATGTATAAATGTGTAATAAGATGATGATTCTGTACACGAATCTAATAATTGAATACTGAAACAACAACGATAACAACGGTAACAAAAATGATAATAATAGTAATGATAAAAGTAAAAACGACGGTGGTGGTGGTCGTGCGGTTCTTTGGTTTTTTGCAAGTTCTTCTACTTATTATTTTTCTTCTTCTATCAGGGATAATGATGCTGTTGCCGACACAACAACGGAGCACACAAAAAAGATCTCTCTAACTGCCCAGTCTATTATCTTTTCTATTTGCTAAACACAAACACAAAAAGAGACTCTATATTCCTCTATATATAATAATAATAATAATATAATTATATATGTATTTATACTTTCTGGTTGATCCGAGAGTAAATAGATAACTTGTGTCTGGAGGAGAGCAGCGCTAAACACGGATGTCCCTTTGTAAATAAAGAAAAGAACCGTTGCTTCTACTTCTTTTTTGTTTGGTGTGTTACTAGATATCCACTAGACTTAGGTGGTGCTCGAATCGGAGTCCTGAGGCCGATGGGATTTCATATGCGCACTCCGGCTCTTCACCTTGTTGAAAATCCTGGCGTCCAGCAGCGACGATGCCCAACGGAAAAGTGGAAAATGGAATAAAAAGAGAGAAGCAAAAACGACAAGGTATAAGTTGAGATTTAATTTAATTGCAATTTCAAATAAGAGGGGATCCAAGTCAGACACAGACATACACACACACACATGTACGCTTAGAGAGCCACATCACAATGGTATTCAAATAGATTCACCGGGTCTAATAAACACCCTCGCATAAAAATAACCGTCCAAAATACAGAAAATGTCCTCGTTTTAGAATAATTGATAATTTATTTTACGGTGACGATAAAATTTACATTGTTGTTTTAGGACAAACAGGAAGTGACTCCATTTACTGAATCGTAAAATGGTAAATTAACTTCTAAAGTGGGGTTGTAAATAGTACAATTATTAAGGAATGTATTCAATTTTGTGAAATCGATATGTAATCATGAATAGATAATGCAATATTCGATACAAGTTATTATTTATAGCTGTTCTGCGTTTTAGATGATCTAAATTAGAATTAGATATCAGAAATATAACAAAAAGATACTTATATTTTAATATGTGGAATATGATTTGCCGTTAATAAGATTTTTTTTTTTTATTAATTTCTGAAAGTTATGGATTCCATTGCTTTAAATATAATTTTTAAAATATTATTTTTGCTGTTAATTTTATGATCAAATTCAATACATTTTACAAAGTTGTCGAAATTAATAAAACTTAAACAACTCCTAATTGATTAGCAAAAAAAATAATGTCTTTTTTAAGCGATTACTTTTTTTTATTTATCAAGTATTATTTTGATATTTACATAAATCAACGTAATAATTTAATTTACTTTGGATTGAAATGGAATGAGATTGTTTTTCTAAAACACTTCTCTTTGAACCGATTACTTTTAAATAAACTACTTTCATTTTTGATTATTTGATTACTTTTTCAATAATCGGGTTAGTACCCGATTATTTTGAGTTAAAATTATCAAATTCAAAAGATTTAGTACTTATAATTTCATATATACTGTAATTAACACAATTAAAACCATAGAATTAGATTGCAAGGTAATCATTTCTTTTTATAAAAGACTTCTCTTTCAATCGATTACTTTTTGAGTATTTTTATTTTCGATTATTTGATTACTTTTGAGTAATCATATTGAAATAAATTGATCGAAGTTAATAGATTTAGCGCCAATTCAATGGGAGTATTAATTATTAAAAAAATTAATAAATTAAGAATTGCACATATTGCTTATATTTGATAACTTTTTTAAAATTTAAAATTATATATTATAATAGAAATTTATTTATTTATTTTATTTTTTATTTCAATATTACCAGTATATTATGTACATTTTATATTGGATAACAAAATTAGACTTCAATCCAATAAATTGCAAACAATATTAATGCCTAAGCAATTTACAAAATAAAATAACAAGTCACCTCCCGAGCATTCCAAAATTGAATTAAAGTTCAAAAGAGAAAGATATTCCAAGAATTTCACTAACATATCCGAATTGTTATTTTTAAATTTCGAAAGGGCATTGTGTCTTTCTCACCCACATGAACAACAATAATTTGCCTTTGTTATAATAAAATCGATTAGAACATGTTTCACAGAAACACCCACTGTTTAATGCTACTTTAAAACAACTTGTTCCAAAAAATTGCAATAAATTCTCCAATTAACTTTTCATTTTCTGTAATCTGGACGATGGATATTTGGCTGAAAACTGTGTATAATAGTAGTATAGATATCGCATTACATTAGATAGAGGACGAGGAGATACAGGAAATAGAAAAGCCGATGTAATTACAACTTTTGCAGGGATAGAGAGAGCGCAATTGCTGGATAGTAGTAATTTATGTCAACAACAGTATTAAGTTTTAAAGTACAATATTATGTACCAAAATATAGACAGGGAAGTGTGGAGGGAGAGAGAGGAGAAAGCTTTGGAGAGAAGGAGATTTCAAATTAAGTTGTGTATACGGATTATAATTGAAGAACATAAAATAATGCACATAATCTTTCATAATGGCAAAAGTTGTTATCGACAGCCAACTTCAATTTGGATTACAGGGCTATCGGGTATGAGAGGGAGGGGGGTAGAGAAGCTTGGGACGAGATGCTGAGTAAACAGTTTTTCCTAATTAGTTGTTCTACAGCTCAGACAAGCCAGCTGAAGCGGGACAGAATCCGAAAAGGAGCTGAGGAAAGATGGAGAGAGAGAGGAGGAGGAGAAGCCTGATGGATTAACACAAATAAATGCAAAGTCAACAACACTAATCAAACTTTAAGACAAACAGCAGATTGACGTAAAGAAACGCAGTTATACATTTTGCACAGCAGCCAAAGCTTGGCTTTCGGATAAACCGAAAACCAAGGAGATAGACTGAGAGCAAACACGAAAGCACACAAGACTTTGTCTAATTTACAATCACATTTAAAGTATTTTGGACGTGGCGTGGGAGGAAAGGCAAAACAGGGAATGAGGACCAGACAAAATGATCAAGGCACAAAGATATGATGGGGGTGGGGTGGTTAAGGGATGGGATACAAGTTAAACTGAAAATTAATCCTTACTTGCCGCACACCTTGCAGGGAAAATCGTCTTTGGATTGTAGTGGATTACCGTGATTGCCAAAGCTGGCGGCACTGTTAATGTGACTAGATGAATTGGCACTTGATAAACTTGACAAACTTCGACCCATGCAGTGTAACTTGGTATGGCCATGCAGGGCAGCCTTACTCGAAAAGCTCTAAAAATATGGTTAGTCCGATTTCAATGTCAGATTTTTTGTTGCTTGTTTGTTTTGTAGTTTGCAATTAAATATAATATTAGTATAATGCCTTACAGTCTGTGCCAAAATTGTTAGATACTTTTATTGAAATATATTTTTTATTTCGTTAAAAATTGCTTTTTTTGCAAATAATTCTTTGCTAAACATCATTAATTCAAATTAAATTTGATTGACAATTAAGAATACACAAAAAAATTGTAATTTATTTAAAACAGAATAATTTTATAGTAAGTACGGCATTATAAGACGTTAACTATCTTTTTATCTAGAACGTTATCCTTTAATTCTTAAATTTTGACAGATCGTTTGTGACGTCACGCCATTACAAGAACAATACAGTTATAAACAACCTCCTTCTAGGAAGTTGTTTTCGTCAAAATGAATTTCATTCTGATAAGTTTTTATAACAAATACTGTTCAATTATATTTACAATCTCAAAATTTCGGCACAGACTGTAACACTTGTTAAAACCAATAGTAATTAAGAGGTACTGCATTATAGATATAATTAATTATATGTACACAAGTTGTAATTGAAAATTAATTAGAATATCAATAGATAAAAAGGAAATTCAACTACGGTTATTTACTTATTATCTCAAGTTAATCGTACAAAAAGAAAGTGAGATAGAGAGAGATAAAGAGAGTAGAAAGTAGAGAGCTTTAGAGCCTCGTTACTCGTGGCAAGAAGGTACTTGGTTAAAGTAAATGGCAAATATTTTAATTACCGCTGAGCAGTCGGGCATCTCGCAAATGTGGGGTCTGATGTCCTGGTGGGAGAGGGTTGAAGATGACGATGATGACGACGAGGAGGAAGGAGAAGTAGTCGATAAAGATGATGCTGACGATGAGGTGGAGGCAAGAGAAGCTGAAGGACCAGAGGTGGACGTCGTGGTGGTTAATGCTATTCCTCCTGAAGGGGATGAAAGAGCAGCTAGAGGAAGACAGTTGCTAATGTTGTTGCTGGGCGTCATCGAGGAGGTGGGGAACCGGGGACAGGATGGATCCTCGGCAGACCAAATTGGCTGCTGCAAATGCGTTGATTTATAGTCGGAACACAACTTTTTCCAGAAATAGTACAGCTGAACACAATCCGCAGTTGTTTTATTTGGAATCTGATGATGACAAAACCCAGAAAGAAAAAAAGAGGAAGAAAAACAGTATGAACAAAAGGGAAACCTCTTCCTGTTGGAATTAAAAACCGGGACACCATAAATAACTTATTATTCATACCTCGGTACTTATTTTATGGAACGCTTTCCGCCATTTCTCTAATCCCCGTAGGAACAGGTTGATTTCCTGCGAAGACCAGTGCTTGTGAATGTTGGTGGGCGGAGCCTGCAGCAATTCCAGGACCGCTGTATGAATTTCGCCGTTGCAGTCGAGCAGGACTTTAAGGGCCGTCTCCTCTGAGCTGTTTCCCCCTCCCATGGGGACAGCGGACGACTTGGACAGGCCCACAAATCTTTGCAGCTCTCTAACATCGGTTGCAACATCGGGACTCCACATTAATGCGTCTGGATTTCGGTTCAGCAGGTTCGCCTCAGCTGGTGAATTACACTTGGGAATCGCCGCCTGGTATCCTGGACCAATGTTGATCCTAGGTTTCTGGCTCACCTCGCCAAACAAATCCCCCACCACGTCCGCCGCCGTTTCTCCATCGCTGCTCCTCAGCTCATTTCCATAAGCAATCATCAAGTCATTATAAATGCCAGTGGTGGTGCTCCGCGTGGGATTTAGAATCGGCGCGGGGGTAAAGTGCGATGATGGTCGTTTCAGTCTCGACTTGTACAGTTCGTAAGCCCTTGGAATTACATCAGAATGCTGTCTTTTGCGCGTTGTGGGATTGGAAGTGGCTGTCCGCGGCGAATGGGTCGCCGTGGACGTCGATGAAATACTGCTAGGGCTGAGAAAAACCTCACTGTCTTTTGGCTGCTGAATGGGTTCCGTCTGTACCGTCAGAGGTAAAGAGACCTTCGTCTGAACATCGGGATCTGTTTTTATTCGTTTGTTGCTCGGAGGGTTGAAAACTCCAAAATCAAACTTCTGGTTGATTAGAATCGGAGAGAGTTGCTTACTGGCAAAGTCTTTTGGAGAGGAGGATAACAAGGGATCATCTGAGTTGGACATCATCTGAGATTGGAGGTTGGGAAGATAGTACAAATCAATGTCCGCTTCTGAAGGAGTTTCGTCACCAATATGTTCATTAGGCAGGACTTCCTGTAAGGCTTCTTTCACCTCTTCAGCACTCGACATTGTTGACGAGAACAGAGCTGCCGAAAGAGGAGAAGAAGCGTTTCTAGCATCATCCAGAAACGATTGAGGTTCGTCAAGGAAGGCCAGATCTTGTAACCTGTTCTCAGTTTCATTGTCGTCCTTATAAAAATGATCATCGTTATCCTCCATAACTGACTTACTGTCATTGAAAAGTTCATTCTTCAGCTGTAATATCCTGTCATCCTTATTCAAACTCAGTTTCGATTCCAGATAGTTCTTCTTCTCATCCCCAAAGAAGGGGCTATTATCCGATGATTGATGGGTGTCGTCGAGGAAGGGGGACGACTGCGCCACAGCTTCGTGACTTGCTGGTGGTGTGGGGTACGCTAGGGGCGATGGAAGGGGCGAAGTGACGGACTGATGATTATGGGAGGCTGGGGAATTACTCTTGCAGTTGTACAAGATGTAATCCTTGGAATGAAGAGCACTGAACTCGGCCAGACTCTCGGGTAGTGGGGAGTTCAGAACGGCCTGTAGCTGTCTTGACGAAGTGGTGAAGCTGGACAGGTTTAGGTGATCGGTGTCAGAGTCTAAACCGTAGTCGCTTAAAGAGCCAATATCGTCCAGCTGATCGACATTGCTGCTGGACTCGTGGAGCAGTTGGATGGAGTCAACGGCCTGCAGCAGCATGGCGGTGTCGTTGACGCTGTACACCTCGTTCTCTCCAAAGTAAGGCGACGAGGAGTCCGTGGTGTAGGCCAGAGTGAACACGTCCGAGTTGCTCGGCGTTTGGGCGATAGTTAAGGCTAACGATGGCGGTGAATTCGAGTCGACAGATTGCGTCCCATTAGTTAGAGACAGTGACGATGTAGATGATGGTGGGTTTTCGGATTTTACGGACGGTGTCAGGTCTCTAATTTCCGCTCCCTTTCCAACTGTGTTTCTGTCGTTAGAAAGAGCGCTGTTTAGGTGGGATTTATTGTTCCCTAGAAGGTCGTCCAAAGTCTGCTGGTGAACGGTGTTTGAGCTTGTGGTTGTCGCCGTGGAGAGCACTAATTGACCTGGGTCGGAGCACGCTCTTTTCACGGCCACCTTTGTGCCCCTCTTCAGCAGCTCGATCAATGTGGCGTCCTTATTGTCGCTCAGGATAATCGAATTACCAGAAGCTGTGCTGGAATTAACCGTTACCGGGGACGAGATCTGGCTGATGGCCTTGCTCAGGTGGTGTGTCACCCCTCCGCTTCCTGATGACGTGGACGACAGGATTGTGGTTCCGCTGTTGATGGCCGTCGTCGTCACGGACAGATGGATGGTCGACGGGAGCTGCGGTTGGACTGTTGGAGATTGTGGTTGTTGCTGCTGCTGGCCCTTTGTCGGACTATTGACACTCGGCATTGTTGGCGCTGATCCACTCGTCTCTTGACTGGAAGCAGCGGTCAGCTTCGGTGTAAAAAAGGGTTCAGAGTCTGGAGATCGACGTGTTGTTGCTAGGGGAGGCGCAGGCACAGCAAAGGCACCCTGTAACGAAAGACGTCATCCATTCATATTGAAACAGAATGTGTAATAATACCAATCTCTTCTTATCAACAATATGTTGATACTCTTCAACTCTTCAACAGATGCATTAAAACGTATTAGAATTTCGAGAAAAGCAATAAATTGCCAATTATCTAAATATACATTTAAAAGTACACATGACAGTTTCTAGGAAATTCCATTTGGCCTTTCTGAGTAAAATCGTATTCATTTATGTTAGGATTGCGTTGTTAGATTTTATTATTATGAGTATAAATGTTACAAAATGTCCAATTTATTCCTGATGACTTTGAGCTTGTTTATGCAATATCACAAACAAATGTTAGTGATTTATTTTTTATTAAATTTCTCTGTACGGAATAGTTTAAATTTATAAAACCATATCATATTGTCAATATTATAGCCACAAAGTACATAAATATCTAAATTTCAGTTTTTTTTAAAAAAAATTTTGACGAATGAAAAAAGTTTAAAATCAAATTATGAAAAATATTATCCCGATAAAAATGGTGATTTTATAATGAAATAAAATGATAAAACATTTCATAAATAAGGCTGGTATTCAGAAAAGAATATCATAAAAAAATATTTTCAAAACTCTGTTTTTGAAGGCATTATAGGTTGGGCACAGAATCCTTGTCGATTATAGTCCATATTGATTTAATTATATATGATAATTGTTTAATAAGTGATAAAAGAAATATAATAGAAATAGTAACGGTCAAGTGTTAGACCCACCATTCTACACCGCACACTAGGGCAGTATAGGTCTGTACAATTGGCAGAAGAGGTTCAGTGCAGGTTCTAAGCAGAATTAGTTTTTTTTCTTTCATATTTAGAAGTTTTCAATTTACATGTCTCTTCCTATACAATAAAGTTTTTCAACCGACATTGGTATGAGTGCTACAAGTGTGTAAAATCATTTGTTACGAGCCTAAAGGCGAATTTTTCATAGTTTCCGAATTTAAAATCAAATTTTACACCTGAGCAGAACAGAATTGTTGAGCTACTCTCTTTGAAATTGAAGAAAAATTACTTTAAAAATATTTATACAATTCTGTTGAAAAATGTTTATATTTTATTAGCCAATGCTTTCTCTAGAAATTGTTTTATAATCGTACAGTGTTAAATAAAGTATAATTCAATACCCGCTGACAATTACAAATCGTGTAAATATACGAAATTAGTACTTTGTACCAAAATTCAACTACTAAAAATCATAATTTTTATTCTAAGTAGCCTAGAAGGAAAAAATTTATTTCGACGTTTTTCATGTCTCTATAATGAAGTTGGCCATGATTTATTAGCCAATTTAAATTTTTTCACATTGAATGACAAAAAGTAAAGCTCTTCTTATTGGTTATGGCTTCTAAATGTGGTTTAAATGATGAGTGCTATCACGGGAATATCAGTGATACAGTGCAGGGTACAAGGTTGTTGTGATATTTTGAAAAATTGAGACCTATTCGCTTCAGAAATTCTTTCCTTAATTGTATGTGTTTATCTATTAAAGTCGTTATTATAGCAAAAATGCTTTAAAGAATTCTTTAAAGCACGTGTGCTTTTTCTTTATTATTAATGTGTGACATCCATGAATGAAATCGATCAAATTTATATGTACGTCAGTTTTGTTAGGTAGGGCTTACATAACAAATTAATTCTAAATCAACTGTTTTCCGTCCTTTTAAATTGAAATCAATCTATTAACGGATAATATTTCCTATGTAAAAGAAAGATAAGCAAGATATTGCTTTCTGCATTTTCCCTTAGAATTAGAAAAGGAAACGAAAACAATGTGAGGGAGACAAAAAAACTAAATATGATTTTAAGACAACGAATGTTTTTTTAAATTTTTGTGTTAATTTATTTAAAAATGCATACAATTTTGTATAAAACACAGTCGATAAGCATTATTAAACACTCGGGCCTTCTTTAATTCATTCGCTGCGCTCGTGGCTTAAACCAACCCTTGTGTTTAATATTGCCCTATCTTATCGACCTTGTTGTATAAATAACTATTCCATAACAGTCGCATTTAATGTTCTAATAAAAATATTCACATTGAATGTATGAGACGAAATCATTCTTAGAATAGAATTTTCTACTTAATTGAAGCAGTAGCCAAATTTTGAATTCTGATGTGACACATTCTGAAATAATGTCACAAGCTACCCTTTGTATATATGTATAAAGATAATGTTCCAATTGTGATTCCTACCTTTAAATCTTTTCCACGTTTACTGATGATTTTCTCCTCGATCAGTGCCCTGACGCCGATGCTGGCTGTCTGGAGCGGTGGTCCAGGTGGGTCTTTCTTATCGAACTTTTTCGTCTCGGCGTCCTTCTTGAAATAGCCGCCGTGCAATCGCATGTGTCCATTCAGAGCGGGTATATTTTTGAACTTTCTGTGGCACAGATTGCACTCGACCGGCTTCTGTTCCATTTTGGCAAAGTTCAGGCCGTTCGCTGCTGCTGCCGTCGTCGACGACGTGGTCGTGATGGCGGTGACTGTGGCTGGCGTGGAAGATTGTAGCGCTGACGACGAGGTGGAGGACAATGTTGCGATCCCGTTCAAAGTAATTGTACTAATAGACACTTCGCCAGCTGGTGACATTTTCACTTGCTGCTGGTGCGGCTGCTGTTGACCCGAACTCTGCTGCAATTGTGTCTGCAATTTCACAGATTGAAAATTGAGATAGAGAAAGGGAGAAAGCGGGAAAAAGGCGGAAGGTTAGAAATCTATAATTCATCTCTTATGCATGTCTATTTTCGCCTTTCCCCATCCCAGCGCTAGACCAGGAATGCTTCAGAATCGATCCAAGATGGAATGGGGGATGAAAAATGTGCGGCCATGGGAATATTGAAATTGATGGCGAAAATATTATTGCACAGACAATTTCAAATATTTAAATGATTTGAAAATATGTACATGTGTGTGTGGAAGTATTCCCACTATTTGCAAATCGAAAATTATTTTTGTATAATATTTCCATTAGCATGCAAATATGTGATAAATTTCTGATACGTTGTAAAATTCCCGATTCGACATGCTGATGTATCAATTTCCGAAAGTGGATTGCTATTTTGCAATTTTTAAATGCGAATGGCTACCTTGTTAAGTATATGAGTTTTTAAATTCAATTTTCAAGCATTATTTATAGAAAATCAGCTTTAATTTTGACCAATTTATGGTTTGCCTTTAAAGTTGAATCAATGAAATAGGAAAACTTTTGTTATTACTAAATTTTAACATTTTGTGCATGAAGCACAGAATAAATGGTTTTCAAAATTTATGCTAATTATACAGTTTCTAATTAATTCATTTTCTATAATACAAATTTTATGGTTATTAATTTTTAGCAAATATTTTTGTTTTCTTATATACATGTATTTCATTAAATTGTTAATATGTGAACTATTACCGTAAGTTCCAAACTAAATATTTCCTTTTCCCAATTTTGATATAAAAAGTACTTGTTTTCATTTATTTATGCTTCAATAAAAAGTGAAACTTTTCTAAATGAAACATAATAATCATCACGGCTTGAAAAACTGAATGGATACAGGCATGAAAAAAGTTCTATAGAAATGAAAAGATACAACTCCATTCACAAATACACTTTATAATTCGACTTCTTCTTATTCTAGTCTGAAGAATGAAACATCAAAATATTTCATTAAATTTTAGTCACGATATAAATTGATAATAAATAAATTAGCATATTTTTGAAAAAACTTGAAATTATATCAAATTTAAATTCTAAATATCATTTAATATGACCAGTATTAAAAAATTATATTTGCAAACACTTCTTTAAACAATTTCATTTAGGGCAGTTTCTGTGAATTATCGACATTAATTTAAAATAAATTAAAAATAACTGTTGAAATAATCTTGTTATCGGAATTTGAATATTTTGTAAATTTTACATAAAAAACTTGATGCACTGCCACTACACTATTTTTATTATTAAATAATCACTTTTTTTTGCTAAAAAAGACTTCGACCGTTTCAATTGCAATGAAAAACGATAATTAATAATTATGTTATACCACAGATCAGGTAGAAGTGGTAGTGTTACGTCATTAATTGATTTGATAATTTCGCAAACAAACCTAAGACAATATTCTTTGGTTCTAATGCGTGAATATCCATTATTTTGCTCCGAAATGTAAAAATAATGTCACACATTCAACATTTAAAAATTCAGTCTTAATAAAAATTAATTGCCGAAAAATAGGAAATGTCTTCATTTTGGTTAATTTAATATTCATACTTTTAACGTAGTATATATTTCTTATAGTCACCGAAATGTCGAAAACCCGTTGGTTGAACATGGACCATGTTCCTTACAGGAATTAAAAGGGAAAATTTATTTTTATATATTTCTTATATTATTTTAACATTTTTTACTATTTTATTTTACGCACTTAAATTATAACTTGAGGATAAGTGATATAGTTAAACTAAAATAATTGAAGCATGATTAGGACCATCAAATACAAAAAAGTATATAAACGTTTTAATGTTTTATATAAGTTACATAACGAAGTACTCGTTTCAATAAATAAAATACTGAATTTGAAAAAAAAATATTATCAATTTCTAATGACATTTTTTTTATTAATTTATAAACTAAACATTAGGTTAAAAATAAAAGTATATGGAATGAATTTTTACTTAATTTTCATCGAAAATATATATACTTAACTCATTTTTTATATTTAATTTATATTGTATCTTGTATTATATATATAATACTTTAGTGTTCCATTAAAAACATTAATAAATATTGCAATTGCCTTAATAACCCAGAATTTTAAAGTTTCAACTAAATTTTTCATTCATAAAATAGCCACAAGTATGTGCATTACATTTAAATTCTCTATCATTTCCACCTTGAATAGCATTTTGCAGAGTCATTTACTGAATGCGAAATGGAGAGATACACACCTGCATGTTCCACGTTCTCGGCCTCTGCTGAGAGACGACTTGCTTCTGGCTGGCCACAGCTGAAGCGTTGGCTTGTTTCGTTTGCTGCATGATTTGGCTAATGAGATCCAATTGTTGTCGGGTGAGTCCCTCATTCCCGTTGGACGACGACGATGAAGAGGAGGAGGAGGACGACGATGCTGGAGATGAATTACTGGCACTGCTGTTACTGCTACTGGAGGAGGGAGAGGCTGTGGTCGCCGCTGGAGAGTTGGGCGATTCCGATTTCGGGCTGGATCCGTCCGCTCCACTCGGGATGATACAAGTGGCGCCATGCGGTGAGCTCGCATCACCTAAACGAGAAAAGAGGGGGGATAGAAAGAGACAGGATTATCGAAACTGGTGTCATTAACAGGAGAAAGAGGGAGGCTTACCGCTCGCTGTGGCCGGCGATAAACTGAGCCCCGTCGGAGGTCCCGTCGACGACGACATTGATTGATTGGGGGTTGTGGGTGTCATCGCTAATGAACTGTGATGGTTCTCCGTATGCCTCCGCAGCGATCTGGCGTCGCAGTACGACTTGCCGCAGCCCTCCGCCTTGCACTCGAACGGCTTCTTGTTCCTATGTGTCAGCATGTGACCATTCCTGAAACGCACAGTTAACGAGTTGCTCAATTTATATGGACCATTTCAATTTTGCGGCGGGACTAATAAAACTCACAAATGGTCCTGTCTTTTAAACGCCTTCGAACACATTCCGCAAATGTACTTCCTCTCGTCGCTGTGCGTCAATTTGTGCTTCGCCAACGCCGATGCATTCCCAAACACCTTGCTGCATACCTGGAATAACAACCAATGAAGGATAATTGCATAAATTGACAAATATTAGCTTATATTTAAAGTTCTGTGTCATTATTTCTGAAACAAAATTAATGAGCCCAAAATTTAAAGTGTTTATGGACATCTTTAAACCAAACTAAATTACCAGACATTTTGATAAATATTGAAAGTCATTAAGAATAACTTCTAGTCATTATTCTTAGTAAAAATAGCAAACGATGTATCCGTCTTTCCAGTTTTCTAATTTGGGACAAAACGGGAAGACAAAAACGTGGGGACTGAAGCGACCGAAGAAGCGACACTCTAATTAAAAGCACGTGAAGGAAATAAGAAGTGCGCCCCAGATCCCCATTTCGGGTGAGGAAAGTCTCGCCTCGCAGAGAAAGAGAGAAATTAAAAACATGACTTGTCCCTTTTTTGTGCTTTTTGAAATTGGAAAAATTCCATCCCACTAATTTCGCAGAGGAGGCGAGGGAAAGCGGAGGAGAAAGGTGTCTCTGGAAATAGTGTCTTTTGTTGTGGAAGAACACCATACATTTTAAATAAAAATTATGAAAGGAGGAGATGAAAATATCGCAGCATCGTAAAAAGGATAATTGCAATTCAGACTCTGTGGGTTGAAGAAGAGTAGTTGTGTTGCGATTTTTCCATAAACTCCTCTCGCACAGCAATGATTGCTATTATCGCATTTTATAATGCCGCTGGTCGTCTCTCTCTCCACGTCCATTATTCATGTATATGGGTACATATTTTTGTGTTCAGGACACAACACAAAGCAAAGGATACTTTTATACACACAATGCTGGCCATCACCGGGACTAAATCAAATTTTCCATAAAATTGTGTTAAACTCAATTTCGCAGAAAGAGAAAACGTTCATCAGTGGAGAGCTCGGCTAATGCCCGAAGCGTAAAGGAACTGTGGGCACTGTAATTGCGATCCCATTGTTTGTCATCAGCTCCACAAGCATCAATCCTTTTCCCAAGCTTTTATTGAGGAATGTGACCAAGGTATGTGTGTTTAAACAAACCCAAATTGGCAGCATTTATCCCGAAAATTTCGCCACGACATCATTTTAAATTATACCCAATTGAATGCATTACGAGTTGCAATTAAGTTTTAATTGAAACGAGATATTAATGATAACTGCATTTATGCCTGTGTCATCCACTGTAATTAAGGGAATGTCCCATTCTCTTCTCCACATCACCACCACTACTTTCATTCCCTTATCGAATTATGTACGGCTTTATGTTACTCGAACACATTTAGCAAATGTACGTGACATTAGCCCTAATGGGACGCTCCTGACTACGGGTTTTCTCCGGTCGTTAGTGTTGTTTCATCATCAGTAGCTGAGGAGCGAGCGCCAAAAGACAACAAGAAAGACACAGAACAGCATTCATTCATTATGTCCAATTGGCATCGCCACTGGCAAAAACAAGTTTCCGCTTTTTCGCGCCCATTCTCCCTCCAGCTCATCACACTACGCCCACCCTTTGTCTAACGGAAAGTTTTATGCTAATCAGCTTATGCATTCAGAATTAAGATGGCCTTTAATCAACAGATAAGTACACATAATAGTGCTAATTTCAATTAAACGACATCAAAGACGTGTCTTTGAGGTAGTTTTTTGGTAAAAAGTTTTTCCTTTTCAGACCATATTATAATAAAGAGTACTTTTTCAAAGTAAGTGTTTAATTACAATAACAAAAATTTAAGTACCCTAATTTACTGACACAGTCGCCATTAAAGTCAACTTTCAAAATTTTGATACGTTGAATAAGTTGAACAAGTTCAATAGATAGTAAAAATGAAAAGAATACTAAATGTAAGGCATATTTCTCCTTTTGCTCGTCTATCATTTTTTTTATTCATTTAACATAGTTTACAATATAATGCCAAATTTCACAATCCAATTATATTTGATTTGATATTGATCAAACAGTTTTAATATTAATAAAAAGTCTAAGTTTCTACAAAATTTGTGAAATAATAGATATTTATATAACTAGGGCGATGAAATTATTACCGATTGTGTTTTATACAAAATTTTAAGCATTTTTAAATGAATTGACACAAAAACCGTTTTCTTACATTCAAATTTAAAACATTGTTCGTTTCATCACAATGTTCTAATTCTACGAGAAGATGGAGAAAACTATATATTGTTTCTCTTACTTACACACCGGAAAAATTATCTTCTACATCATGTTTTTTATTAGTTCGCACAAGTACTTGTATTCAGTCCATTTAATTTTAATTTATCCGTTTAAACCGCCAAATTATCCGGCAATATCGTTAAAATCCAGTACAAACACGAATTTAAAAATAATTTTCATACAAATTTGCCGGAAATTCATACTAAGTGTCCATATTACTAACGTTGAGCCTATCCTTAAAAGTGTATACTGCCATAGTGTGCGGTGCTTAATAGTGGGCCTATTAAAAACTTTTTCTAACCCATGTTAATATGTCAATCATTATATTGAAATACTATATCTATAGAAACAAATTAGTAAGGGTCAGTAATTGCGATAAGGAGGGAAAGCTAGGGCGACATTCGAGGAGGGGCGTATGACTGTCCACCATACATCAGGTGATATGTTATCGTGCACCGTTATAATGATCTTATTCGTATATTTATATGTGAAAAAGGGCTATAATCCCCGAGTGGGTTCTGCGCCCAACCTACCATACCAAACCATATATACGTAAATTTGTTCAATTTATTGATTTGTTTTCACGGTGGTCACACTTTAATAACGAAGAAAAACCACTAGCGCATTAAAGAATTCTTTACCGCACTTGTGCAATAAAAGCGACTTTAACAGACGAAATTAAAGTGCATTTGATTAGAAATCACCTTCTCTAAAACTAAAGTTTTTAATGATTTGAAACTAATAACAATTGTTTTTTTTACCAAATAATCAGGTATATTTTTTAATTAAATATTTTATTATTTAATTTACTAATTGTTAACTATTGTTGTTTTTATTTTCTTATTTTTATTTTTAAGAAATGATGAAAGTGGTGTTTAAATTGTATTTGTAAAAGCAATTTTAATTATACTTCAAAAACAAAAAATAAATTTTATTTATTTATTGTCAAAGTCATAACTTTCTTAAGGGTTCAAGTCAACGCAAAATAAATTGTCTGCTAACAGGAGGGCATTTGAATAATTATTTAAATTTATTTTGTGAATAAATTTTCCAAAATAACTCCAAAAGTGTAAAATTTATGTAAGGGCTTGTTTTACATAACTTTATTTACCATGTAGATATCAGTTGAATTAAATATTTGTATGGCTTGTACCAGACTGAAATTTGATCAAAACATCGACAAACAATGGTTTCATGTTTAATTAATATTTTAAAGGCTATTTTTACAAGAAATAAAATGCTTTAATTTTAATAAATAAAATTGTCTATTTATTAAAATTAAAGCATTTTATTCGAATTACACAAAAAAAGACAAAAATAACGTTACACTGCAGTGTGTCAGTCAATAGTTATTGAGAAGTTAATTTTGTAAAATTTATTATTAATTTACAGACATATTTAATATATTTTATACAATTCTGTTGAAAAATGTTTACATTTTAATAGCCAATGCTTTCTCTAAAAATTGTTTTATAATCGTACAGTGTTGAATAAAGTATAATTCAATACCCGCAGACAATTACAATTCGAGTAAATACACAAAATTAGTACTTTGTACCAAAAATTAAAATTTTTGATCTTATAATGCTTAGAATGAAAATATATTTTGACATTTTTCATATCTCTACAATAAAGTAGACATTGACTTATTAATCTATTTATTTTTTCCCCATTAAATTACAAAAAGAAAAATTTGCCTTATATGTTGGTTCTGACTTCTAAATGTGGTTCAAATGCTAAGTGCTATTACAGGAATATCAGTTATACAGTGCTTGGTGCTCTATGTCCGTGATATATTGCAAAATTGAAACCTAAATTTCTATTCATTTGACAATTTGTTCCCTTAGTTGTATGTGCTTAGACCTTAATTTAGTACTGAGTTGTCTTCTTATTCTTTACTTCATATTTCGCCAAAAAATAGCTAATAAAGATTGCGAATTGTATAAAATTTTGTAAAAAAAAAACTCGTTAAAAATACATAATTAAACACTTGTATCTATTAGAATTCAACTCGAGTTTAATTATGGTTCATTTTTCCCACACGTTGTTTAAATAACTATTAGAGTTATATTTAAAAAAGGAAAGTTTTATTTATTAGTTTATTTAATTTTCTTTTTCTAAACTTAAACTAATAAATAACATTTATCCTTGAATAAGATCTTAAATGAGACAAGTTGTTAACTGATTTGAATTTTATGCGGTACATAAAACGAGAAGAAAGACTTGTAATGCGGAATATGTTGAAAGGACTACGTAGTGAATCATATCCTTGGCGAGACCAAAAACGACAAACAATGAGTTATGGAGAAACCGAATAATAAGGCGCAGAAAATGAATTGGATAAAAGAACAGAAGGAAAACCGCACAAAAATGGGAGATGTGATAATATTACCTATAAAGCAATATATTATATATTTCGGTACATTGCAGCAATTTATATTGATGCTGAAAAACATTCGACAAAGCTTTTGTGCCGAGGCCAAATCAGCCCATAAATCGATAAAAAGAACGCTCCGAAGCCAACCTCCAAAACCAGAGAGAGTCAAACATATAAATGGATCAGTTGTAAATAATAAAAAAACGTATACACCCTTTACATTCCATTTGTAAACATGTATTATATTGTATGGGCGAATTTCTTCTTCCTTGACGCACAGAAATTCCTTTGATGAAGGTCAAAGGTCTTTTAAAGGTTGACGAAATTAACTTGGCCTTAAATTTTTATTACGATTTAGTCTCGTGATCATATTTCGATTTAAGGTTCGATGAAAGTGCTCGTAAAACATTCAATTTTATTATGTGCTTAATGTTTCGAAAAATATGGAACTTTTAACTGTTTCTCGGAGAAAGTTTCCAGAATTTAATAAAATTAAATTACCAAAGTCAAATTATTGTAAAAGCTATTATAATAAAATTTAAATTGAACTTTTTTAGGAAGGAGGGTATTTTGAAAATTAAGAGTAATTTAATTATTTAAAAAATACTTGATTCCCTATTTGAGAACATCTACCTATGTAAAAATCCCCATTATAATTATTTTTCAACTAAACTTTTGTATAAATTTAATATTCATTTATTTAAAGCTTTTAAGGCCATCTACATCTTGTTCTTAAAAATATGTATATATATATATACAATACAACGGTTAAAATAATAAAAACAACGGTTTAATCAGTTTAATTTGAAAATCTCGGGCCTTGTGAAGAACAGCCACCCCAAACGCGAGTAGTGCGTTAGAGAATGGTTCCATGTTTCGCCCACTTTACCCGAATATTGGTATTGGTAAACGTATTCTCTATTAAAATTCTTTTTATTTAAGAAATAAATTGAAATTAATGTTTTGTTTAGGTTTTTCCTATATATTTGTTTTACAAATAAAGTACTTTTTATTCCAAATTAATTACTAACATCTTAAAGTAAATTAAGAAAAAAGTCTAAATATTAGTATGTGAATAAATTCTAAAGTAATAATTATGAAAAATAAGTTCATTTTACTTAAGTTTAGTTAGAATCTGATTGAAAAAAAATAGAAAAAAGCCTGGCCTTAAATTGACTACTGTATCTATAACTTTAAGGATTTTTAATTTAATTTTTTTAGTTTAAAAGATCTATGTATTTTCTGGAATTAGAATAGCTTTAGGAGAATGGAATATCAGAGTTAAATTCACATTTTTTTTAGTTTTAATACCTTTGTTCTTAAAACGTCATTTAAAAAACCTTTTTTTATATATTGTTTAGGTAAACATAATAATATTGCATTAAATAGAAATAAATAACGGGCATTAAATGATTTTTTTGGTAAATATCTTCGTTCTACAGGTATTTTATTGTTTTGAAAATATTGAATTTCAGAAGAAGAGCTTAATTATTCTCCTTAACACTACATTTATATTTAAAAATCAGACACTGTTCCGGGTTTTATAGAAACTGCACATATTTGTATTAATTCATTTAAAAATTTATAAAACCTAATTCGTTTCCTACTTAAAGCATGTCCTTGTGTTTTTTTTCATTTCGGAACATTCCTTATAACACATTCTATTTACATCTTTCGTTATATTTACTTAAAATAGAACTATTCGTCCTTATGTTATGGTTTTAATTTTGAACTAGTGTAAAGGAAGTCTTTAAGAAAAAGTGGCACGAAATCTGATCTGTTTACATTTGTTGATTACAATTAACCTTCCCTTTCATGTCTCGGGACATCCGTTGTGGAGACGCCTTTCTTTATTCATTTGATTGTGCGATTTTGCTGATTCGATATTTATTTTGATAAAGTTTTGCTGCTGTGTTTTGCTTTGGTGTTGTTTCCTTTACTTATTTACGTCAACAACAAAACGACACAGAACACGGCACCAGAAGAAAAATGGTCGGCCCGAGGGATTCATTCATTTATTCTCCCTTTTTTAATATTAATTATTTATTTTCTCGTTGCCATTTACCGGGGCTTAATTAAATCGAGGTATTTCGCAAAATCCTTCTATATTCTTTGGGCTCAATCAGTTCGGAGGAGCATTGCCTCAAATTCGACAAATGACCTGGTTCGTCATCTTCCTTCCGTTTTTCCCTAAATCGCTTGGACTCAGTCCATGTAATTAGACATTGATGCCGGGAATTGGGAAAGAAAAACGCTACCTTCCCTATTTTAACCCTGTAATGCCCGAGCTTATAATAATAAATTGAGAAAATTAAGATTGAAGAATGAGCCTTTAAAGAAAAAATGCAAAGGAATAAATTAAATAAATGAGTACATAAGAGAAATCGATATATAATTAAAAAAGTTCAAATAAAAACATTTAAAGTAGTTTTTTTTTAATTATAGGAAAACAAATATTCTGCTTTGGAAGAAGTTTTCTATTAAGAATTGTCATTACCTATTCAGGTATTTGTCGCTTTTGAACTTCATTTGAAATAAGACAATTAAAAACTATCCTATTAAAGATTAAAGATTTTACTAGAGTGCTTCAGAAACTTAAAAATGTTTAAATTAACTGCAAAAAACGTTACAATTTTATGTTAATTTGCCAATCTTTCACAATTTACAATTTAATAGCAATTATCCAAATCATTACTTGATATTATAAGATTATTGCCATAAGCAAATGATTTTACATAGAGCCTACGTACTGGCGGAGTTTGTCACCGACACAAAACAACAACTAACAAAGAACTAGTAGAAAATTTTTTTTCGTTTCTGTGCGCTTTGAAAACCTGTCTACTCGAACAAATAGAATTGATGATAATATTGGTTCGACAGTTGAGGCCTTTGATTATTTGTTAAATGTATTAACAAAAATACGAGTATTCATAGGAAATTGTTATTAGTTTAAATGTGAAGTGAATTTTAAAAATAAAAAGTCATTCTTTATACTGGATTCGAACCTTTAATGGTTACAATTAAACAATCTTGGATTATGCATTTTAGACAGTTATTTTTTAAAGTAAGTAAAAGTTAAGGATAATGGCAATATTTAACGAACATAATCTGTTTTTTTTATTAATAACGACACTTTCCTTTTTATAATGAAGTAATCAAGATTGATTGATTTATAGCAAACGTGTTTTTACAATAAAATTAAATTCTTTAAACTCTCAATCGTTCTTATTGGACTCTTAAGTAAAATCAATTTACAAAATAGCTTTTTGTATTATAAGGATGTGAAAACAGCCTTTTTTACCAAACATAAAATGGGATAAAACGAGAGCCACAACGGTGGATCGTCGGTCTGGATCAATAACAAGAGTAATTTTGTGACGATTCAATTTTATATTGAGAAATTCATATTAAAGTCAAAAAGTTCTTCGATGTAAAAAAAAGCTTTTCAATCTTTTATTATTAGTTCAGGACATTTTAAAATACTATATCATATTTGTCATTATGTGTTGGAATCATTTCTATTGTCAATTGTGTTTTTATTAAGGGTTTATTAAGGTTTGTCTGCAGTTATTATTTTTAACCGTTGGCCATTCGAAAATAGGTTACAAAATATCCTGGTCTAAAGTATATTATCAATATACAGTAACAAAAAACCCACCTATGAATTACAGGGTTAACAAGGCAGAGATGGACTGAAAAGGGATTAGAGAATAGTCCTGGTGGAAGAAGGGGAGTCAGACAGAAATACAGCGGCCTAGATTAATATCACCTCTGCACAGTGCCATCATTGTTGGTTGTTTTTGGGATAATTACCAGGCCCAGAGGGAAAGGGGAGAAGCCTGCCTCTGCGGTATTCAGAGTCTCTCACCTCGGCGCGGTAAACAAAAGCAGAAGGATAAGTTATTTCCGATAATTATCATTGAAATTGAAAAGATTACGAGTAATTTTGTATTTTACGTTCCTGGCAAATGATGTTCATTTATATTTATACCTGCTGTACCAAATCATCCCATCCCATCTCACCTGCCCGCCTTCCTTCCTTCAAAGGGAGATTAGCGTAAGCTCGATGGGCGTATTTTTGCTAATTAAAATATATTGCCCTGGGTATTGATTCATTACCTCGACAGGTTTCTCTCTCTCTCTGTTCACGTCCGACAGCCCAGTTAACGCCTATCTCTAATGAATTAAGCTCCGCAGCGTTCGGTAAATTGTTTACAATTTGTTTTGAATTATTTCCATGAGCTTTTAAAGCCAACTCTGCCACGGTAAACATAAATTACGTAATGGAGGAGAGTCGTCACAAAAACTCGACAGAAAATTACATCAAAACCACATGTAATGAAAGTAAAAAATTCTACCCTGCTACATAAAAAAAATATCTCAGAGGGGAACCGGACATATCCACATAATTATTACATCATGTTTAAAGCTGCTTTATTTGCTCCAAAAATAAACCCAGCTTATAACAACAAACAGATCCTAATTTGAAGAGTTTTAAGAAGAATATAATATGTAAAAACATATATTAAAATTTCCCCAAATAGCTCCTATAAAATTGAAACTTATCAAAATGATGTATTGTGTTCAGTCACCAGTTTGAATTTAGACTTTTGAATTGTTATCGTAATTGGTTTGAAATAGTTTGTCAATTATTAGAAGGATTTTAATGTTTGTCAGATAACATAAAAGGATTTGTTACAGTAAAAAGGTGAATTTGTGTTTTCATTGTTTTACATTGAATTGTTCTGATTGAGGCCAGTAAATGAGTCAGGATTCAAATGACTATAAATAGGTAAAGACTACACTTCATTTTTATCCTGATTGTATTTTAATTCCATTAATAGAATAATAAATCTAAAACGATTCTCGAAGTCGGGTCTCTTTGAATGGTTTAACTGTATTAGCGGATGGTTTAATAGTTACTTAAACAACGTGTAGGAAAAATGAACCATAACCCGCCTTGAGCAAAAGACTGTACGATAGTTTCTGGGACTCCCACCCGTGACTGTTATAGGACAAGTTGCATAGTTAGCAACTTTGTATTAAAATAAGACTTAATCAATGTTTATATAAGGTTTTCCTTAGACTAGATAGAGAAAGGGATAAGCTAGTGCACCCTATAGAATTTAAGCAATGATTGTTATCAATTAAGTTCACATTGTCTTTATTGAATAAATGATTTTGAATCTTGAATCTTTGAATCTTGAAATGAACCATAATTAAACTCGAGTAGAGTTCTAGAAAACGATTAAATGGGTTTTTCTAAGAGATACGAGTTTTTAATTATGGGTTTTTCCAACTAGTTTTTT
>JXOV01006102.1:8292-42958 GCA_001014945.1 Clogmia albipunctata
CTGATTTTTATACAAAATGTCAGGACAACCTTGCTGCTATTTTAACCGGATTCTGTGAAGAATTTAATATTGATAAATATTGCAACATGTCAGTGGTAAGTTATTTAATGTTTATAATATTAGATGTTTTATTAATTTACACTAAATCACATATTAAGAGAAATAACTTTTATGGGTTTTTGTGTACTTAACCCTGCACGGCGCAAATTTTTTATAGAGCTGAGAAAATTACCATAAATAATGAAAATTTTCAGATGTACAAATTCGAAGAATAAAATTAAAAATTCTATAATTGTAAATTTTTGAGGTTTTTAAAGTTTAGCGGGTGGATATGAAATTTTTCAAACCAGACGCCTTCACCACAAAATTTACACTTAACATATTTGAATTAGTTTTATTGCAAAATGTTTTATTTCTAAGTGAATATGTATGATAATAAACATTTTATAATATAATATCTCAATTTAACATCTGAAAATAGATATAAACTCTCACAAAATCCATAATTTTTGCATAAATTATTGATATATTTTGTTTAATAATTTAAAACCCGTCTATTGGCTTGTATTACACAATTGTTTCCTCGTTAAACGGCTCATTTTACACCCTTGTAGCTTAAATAACTATTAACATAAAGAATTCATTTTACCTAATTCCCTACTAATAAAGCACTTAATTAAGTTTAAATTTGTTATTATTTATTTTATAAACACCGATTATTTTTATTTTGATACGATCTAAGAGTAAAATAATGGTAATTGTAGTTCTGCTCAGAACTTGCTGTGGAATTATAATCTCTATTAATACAGTCGACTCTCGATAGCTCAAACCTTCGATAATTCGAGTTCTCAATAATTTAAAGTTATCACGACTTATGAGGTTCCTATAAAATTTCTTGATATTTCTGCCTATCGCAACTAACGTCTAACCAAATTGCCGCTATCGATTCAGTATTTTAATGTGATTCTTTAAGCTTTAGAAACATTAGGATATGTTAAAAATTTAATTAGACACCATTCACCATTCTTGTTTTGACAATATAAGGGTATTCAATAAATGAGAAATTTAGGCTTTGAAAATAAATTTCATTCTTTTCACTATCATATGCTTCAAAACCGTTCATTTGTCTTTGTTTTTTTTTATTATGATGATTTAATCAGGTGTGATAAACTTTTAAATAAAATATTGTGTTTTCCGCAGTTGGCAGATGCTAAAGGTGATAATGGGACAGCTTACTGTGACGCAAGTGGGGTGATTGAACCAGAAATTGGGGAGAACTTTAGGATATTTGCAAAATTCCGGACATATTTAAAGAATAGTATTAAAAATGTGGAGTTTAAGCATTCGTTTAGGAATTTGAGTAAAATTCCAGAGATTGAGTATAACTTACAGAAATTATTAATAATTAAAGGTAAAAACTAATCGTTCATTTTTCAGAGCAATGAAGAATAAGGGAAGAGAAATTAAAGATAGTATTAAACGTAAAAAGATCATTATAGATATTATACTGTTCCTTCTCGGTTCCATTGATGTGATTATAATAATCAGGTTAATTATTGGTAAGTTATTTTTGTAAATGGTTTTTTTCAAATTTAAAATAACGTCTTACAGGAAGCATTTCCTATTACATAAATTACATAAACAACATTGACTTTGACAATAAATATGTAACCGAGGATTTCCGGAAATACGATAGACAACAAAAGGAAGAGAATAAACTGTATGTAATGCCTTTGAAATATCAAGAAGAGAAAGAGTATTTCGATCCAATGAAAAAGAAAATGGCAACCAACGATGTTTTTACAATAATTTTTCCTATGGTTTGGACTGTTCTGATGGTGATTTTCATTTCATTGCTTTTTGCCGTTGATTGGCTGTATTATACAGCCCTTTTGGTGGTCCGGTTACATGGTCGAATCAATTATATACAGAAAGGATCGCTTAATTTCACCATTTTTGTTCATGGAGATGGATTTTTGGCGGGAATTGTTCGAAATTTGACCAGAGGATTTAATATTAGCAGCTCAATTTCTGACTTTGAATCGAACGAGGAATGCCTTCCTGTTCCAGTTAGAACTCCAATTTCAGATTATATTATAGTTTATTCTTTGGCTATCTTGATTTTCTATGCCAATTTCAATTTAGTTTATAGCAAAAGAATGAGAAATGTTATTTGTGGATATTTTTATCCGGAAAAACAGGAGAAACGGATAAAATTTTTCTTGAGTTCGATAATAATACAAAGAAGAGTGTCTTTTGAACAGAACTTAGAGGATTTATTAGAAGTTTTGCGGTTAGAAAAGCCAAAAGAGAAAAGGAAGAAGAAAAAGAAGAAGGATAAGAAAGAGAAAAAAGAAAAGAAATTAAAGAAACCTAAAAATAAAGACAAAAAGGAAAAGTCCAAAAAAGATAAGAAAAAGTCCAAAAAAGATAAAAAGGAGAAAAAGCCAAAACTTAAAGCATTAAAATTGGAAGTTGTGGACCAAGAAGAAAATAAATTTGCAGACACCAACGAGGACGACGAGTCAAAGAAAGACAAAAAGAAAAAGTCTAAGAAAGATAAAAAGGACAAAAAGCTAAAAACGTCGAAATTAGAAGTTGTTGTCCAAGAGCCACCAAGCATTCCTCCGGCAGCCGATATGCCCCTAATTGCAGAGGATAAATCTGCAGAAACAAATGAGAACAGTGTTGTAGAAAAGAAATTGCCTTTTTTAGACAAACTCAAAATGTCCTTCAACAAAAAAGTCATGGAAATTAAATGGTGGCTTCTTTGGATCGAACCAGTCCATTGTCCAGTTTGTCGTGATTTAGGTGGAATAAATTTATATTATTATATCTATTAAATTTAAATTGTACGCATTTTAATTTTAGAAATTATCGATAAGACCGGAGTTTTCCTGCGGTGCGACAATAAGGATTGTGAATTCAGATATTGCCACAGTTGTAGGTAAAAAATTTCTTTAGATATTAATTATCCTTTTCTTTTAAATGTATTTTATTGCAGACAATTTCTGAAATTTAAGTGTGTCCGATATTATTTAACTAATCCATATGTAATGTAAATATGTTTCAATTAATTTATAGTTTAATTCTTTTAAAATAAATAGAGAAAAGCAATCGAGCTCCACATTGTATTAATTAATTTTTGATAAGTAAATAAAATTAAAACATGTTCTTAAAATAATATTTTTATACCATTTTTTGAAAAAAAACCAATCTATTTTATTCGTTAATAAAGTCATTTATAATTCTTCACAGTTTAATTATACATTATTCAATACTCACACACAATCACAAATCGTATAACTACTCACACACAATCACAAATCGTATAACTACAACAATTACTACTTTGTACCATACTTCGACTAATAAAATTATAATTGTTCACATGTGTTTCAGTGATATAATGTAATAATGTGAAAATTTGAAACCGAAAGTTGTATTCGCTTGACATTACTTCCAATAATTGTATATGTTTTGACCTTACTACGTCTTCTTGTTCTTAACTTCATAATTTCCGAATAAATATGCGAATTTTATACCATGTACGTTGTTTAAATAATTTTACATACTTACAGTTTTTTTTTCCTTTATAATCTATTAAATATCAAGAAATTAAATGTTTACATGATATAATTAAAAGTTTATAATAAAACTTTTGAAAGAGATTTTAATGTAATTTTGATTTATACAAAAGCATATTAACATTTCAGAAAATATAAATTAAATTTGGATGTAATCGTAATGTGTTTGAATAGACGTTGTCTATTTTAATTCGTACCGGTCGTAAGCTATTCAAAAACTTACATTGAATTTAATTAAATCTCCAAACGAACAAGAATAAATTATAGAGACTCTGCTCGAAAAAACGCGCCCAATTTCTGTTTAATGCCCAAGCGTAATCTGCTTTTCAATACCAAAGAGAGACAGAAAAAAGAACGGTTATTTAAAACCATTAGTAAGAGGCAGATGCCCTATATAACGTCAAAGATACACAGTTGGTTAATTTTTAAATACAAAATTTTGCCCAACGGTTGAATAATAATAATAAAAAATAGTAATAATAAAAAAGAAGAAGAAGCGATAACAACAAAACCAGAGATAACACAAAATGTAATTGGTAAAAAACGGTTTAATTGTAATTTGGCGACCTGCAGTCTAGAGGAAACTACTTCCGAGTGCTAGTGATTGTGGTGATAACAGAAAGCAAAAGAAAATAATGGAAAATTGAGTCCAGAAAGGGCAAAGTGAAATTGTGTTTGTGTGTGTCAATGTGAATGCAATTAGAGTTTAAAGAGGAGGGATACACAGTTTATTGATTTATAAATTTCATCGTGGTCCTTGTCAAGATGTGGGTTCCCAGCACCAAGTTTGGAGTTGGTAAGTGCAGAAACTGTGGGCCAATTGTGTTACATGCCAGGGAAATTTGCAATTTATCGGCGCAATTTGCCTTTTTCCAATTGGAAAGAAAAGCCGCCTTAGATCATGAAAGTGAAATTTTTCCACTTTTTCCAAATGGGAAAAGACCAGATTCAGTGCCTTGATTGAGATCAGTAGCAGAAAAAGTGATAATTTGTGATTCGGGTTTGGTGATTTCGAAATGAAATATTGTGGGATGTCCTAAAAATAAATGTTTTTGCCGAAAGGAAATATCGGGGAAAAAGTGTGAGGGTGTGTGGGTGAATCGGTGAATAATAATCTCATGAATGAAGGAGAGGAGAGTCACGGCAAATACTGGGAAATCGCCCCGCAAAAAAACTACACTATACTCATTGTTTACATTTGCCGCTATGCGATTTATAGCGGTACAATTTGTGCAAGCATTAAGGAAAATTATACGTATTTCCTGATTGGGTCAAATTCTATCCAGACTACTGAGACTAGATATTGGTTTAGTTTTCTAATTGCAACTGATAAATTACTGATAAATGGAGAATGGAGATTAGGGTTATCGCTTTCATATTATCGACACTAAAATCGGTTTGGTTTCTGATTTTTGGACACTTTATTTGTTTGCAATTATTGTTTGTTTAGCATTACATAATTATGAATTGCGCAATTATGACAATATATTTGTTTTGTTTAAAGCAAGTCATAGGTTGCTATTTCTTTAAAATTATTCATGTCATCTTAATGAAAAATTTCCGTTTTTGAAAAAGTTATATAAATCTATAAAATTTTCTTGTTATTAAAGAAATTCAATAGAATTCGTTTGTATTGCTTTAAAACTGTCTATTTGAGCTCTTAGTTATTCCTGTCATTTTGTCACAATTATTTGATGCACAAGTTTAAGTGAGTAAATAAAATGACCTTAAATTATTTTAATAATTAGTTCTAATAACGTATTACAAGTGACTCAACAAGTTTATTATCATGCTATTCAAATACATGTGAAAGAAAATAATCTTATACATTTGAAACGTAAAATTTTATTTACTGGTGATTTTGGCTGTTTTCCAATTTCAAATATTAATTGAATTTTTTCAGATCACTTTTTTCCTTGACATTGGAAGATGACTAATTTAATTAACGATAACCTCAAAAGTCAACAGACAGTTTTTTGTATCCGTATATTGATAATTCGAACATAAAAATTGTAACAGATATTTTTATTACGACTAACAATTATTTTATCAACAACGTAGGTTTTATTTAAAAAAAATATATTTTTAGAATGGTTTATAGACCTCACATGTTATAATTATTAAATAAACAAGTGATTTGTGAAACAATAATAGTAAATAACCTATTTTAAAATTAGTTTTTGTCCATTAAGAATAGCAATGGTTTATCGGCATATATTTTACTAGCAAATAATATTTTTCGAAAAATGTCACCTAAATTTGCACGACTTATTTTATATTATAAAGCAGATTAATGATTTCATTTAATTATTTCAAAATTATCTGGATTTTCTTTGAAGGTATTGAATTGAATCAGAAATTCATTCCAAATAATAGTTATTTGTGCCACAAGGGTGTAAAGTCAACTGTTTTTAACGAGAGTGAAACATTCGAGCCGAAGGCGAGTGTTTCATCGTTTCCGAGTTAAAAAAACAGGAATTTACACCCTAGCAGGACATAACGTTTTTTGCACTCCACTCCACTGAGTACTGAAATTTTTACAATTTCACATTAAATTTCATTATTTACCAAGGAAAATTAAAAATTTAATATGTTTCACAAATGTTTCAAATGAAATCTTAACTTGTAAAGTTACCGTTAACGGTTGGAATTCCTCTTAACTACTTGGTCATAAGGCAAAAGCCTATTTTATTGTTGCATGGAACATTTGTTTGCTTTAATTTATGTCAAATAAAGCAATATAAGGATATTACTATAATTTACTTACGTTACAATTAAGCAGATTTATCTTTGATATCTACGACCAAATTTCGATTTTGAAACAAATTTGTTGGATAGTTTATGACATTTTTTTTCATGAGTGAAATAAAAATTCAAAATTTTCTCTGAGTGCCATAAAGTGAAACATTACGAAACTCAAATGAATATAGAAAACCGTATGTTTCGATATTTTTTTGCAAATAAATAGTTATTGTTATGGCATAAAATTGACATTTTGACACTAATATTTGTTCTATCAAAGACGTGTTTATAGTACAAGTGCTATAAAGAATCTTTTAAAGCACTGGTGCTTTTTCTTCATTATTAAAGTGTGACCTCCGTAAAAGAGAACCAACAAATTTCTATGGTTGTCAGCTTCGTTGTACACGACTTAATTGTACTTGTGGATGATTTCACAACATTACGGGTTATTTCTATTTAAATACAACTTTTTAAAATGCTTACATCGGACTAAATTTTAAATTTGAATTTTAGAAAACGAATTTTTTTTTAGATTTTTATGATAACTTATTACAAAGTGCATAAAATTTTTTATAAAACATGGTCGATAAACATTTCTCAACACACGGGGCTTTTTGTAAACACTTGCTGCGCTTGTGGGTTTTAAAAGACTCTCAGATACCTTATCTAATCGGCCAAGTTGTAAAAAACTATAAATAAATTATTTTATGCTTTTTAGTAACATAAAATTATGGCTCTCAATTTCCTTCACAAGTGCTTTATTTCTTTTTCTAATGATAAAGTGTGACCACCGTGAAAATCATTGAATTGTACAATGTTGTAATGTTAATTTATTTAAAAATGTATTAAATTTCGTATAAAACACGGTCGATAAGAATTATTAAACCAAACTATTATTTAAGACATTATTGGAAGCCATACTTATTTAAATTATTTCAGATTTCCTGGTTTCGTAACTAATAACATCAATTTCAATTAATCAAATTTCTTTAAAATTGAAAATGTTTAAGTGAATAACAAATTGTAGGTAAATTTTCGAAAATTTCTCAATGGAATACTCGTAGTTGGAATTTCATTCTTAAATGAACACAACAAATACTTTTCTCGATAAATTGCGCTGTCGACTGCAGTTTGCTTATAAAACCTTTTGTTGAAAACTCAATCTTTAAATAACAATTGTGATCATTTTGATTTTATTATCAATTTTAAACAGATTAAATTTTCTGAAATGGCTTATCGATATGCCTTTAGTGTTGTTGTGTTTTTCATTATCTGATTAAGAATTCAAATTTCTCTTTTTCTCAATTCCGCAAACCGGAAATATTCAATTGAGTGTTGGGTATCTGTCTGTCTTTGTGTTGTGTGTGCCAAACGACGAATATCAGTAAACGTTTCCTTTCTCTGTCTCTTTGATGATAGCTCTGGACTGGATGGATGCTAAAGTGATAAGCGATTTTTCAATTGACGTTTTAGAGTAGTCTTTCTTTGTGATTATTGCTGTCGTCGGTGATTCAGAGATGGCTTTTAAAAGCACAGTAATATAAAGTAGCTCTTATTTCTGCTTTTGAATTATATTATATTGATTATTACAATTACAATGGGAAGAAGACAGAATAAATTGCAGGTATATATGGGTAATTATTGTAATGGTATATTATACCTCTACTATGTTTCAGGTTTATAGGTTGGGTGAATTGAAAAGAGAAAAGCAATTGGTTTCCGTCAATTTGTGAATTGCTGTAATTTGGCATCGGATTTATTGTTTATCTGTTTGGTAATTACCGATTTCCAAATCAATTTACATTTACACCAAAATCGCAAATACACGAGGAAAAAAAACCCAAATCCAGACAAAAAATGAAAGAAAAAGAGTAGAAAAGGCCATTTAACAACTTTCAGTTTTGTTCGATTGGTTTTGTTGTTGTTGTTCTCTACTGATGATGATGAGCTGCTGATCACAATGCGGAAAGTCAATTAATGTAGATCGAAGAGTCAAGTTCAATGCCAGAAAAATTGTCAAATTTATGTGTGGCCCGGATTCTTCTAAAGAGAGAAGAAAACCAGAAATAAGTAATTAAAGTTCAGTGCACCACGCCAACGATGATGATTATTGTCTGTGTCGTATTCATTTTTCTCATCAGAGCCAGATTCACACCACAAAGTTGGCGCGGCTCCTCTGACACTCTTTTAACAAAATTGCTGCTCCAGACATCTGTTTTACATTTCACAATCAACAAACGATCGCGCTTTGCGGCGGTGGCGGAGATGTATTCATTTTCCAACCAAATTAGGCTTCCCAATTTGCAGTTATCACTATTTTATTGTAATTTTTATGGTGATGAGATCAGTTGTTTTTAATTCCTCAAAAACGTCATGAATAAAACAACTTTGGGATTGTTGAAGTAATGCAGATGAATCTATTTACATTCTGGGATTTTTTAAAAGTTAGATAATACTTGGTTTTTTCTTATTAATTAGAGCGATTTATTTAATTAGTATTTTTATGTGCATTTAATTTTGTGGTTTAATATTTTTCATGGAATAAATCTGAAAATGAGGTTTATATTTAATGTTATGAATAAATTTCGTCTAGTAAATTCAATATATAAGTTTATCTTTAAATGTTTTATTCTTATTTAAAAAAAATTTTTTTTATTACAAAAATTGTATCTGGAATTTTAATTGATTTAATTTAGCTTGAATTTATATATGTGCAATTCCGTATCGAAAAGTAGACTTTTGTTCACGCAAATTGGTTATGTAACGCTTTACTTTTCTGCACGGAGAGCTGAAATAATTAAAAATTTGGACGCAAATTGTCACCAATTTAATGAAATTACAAATTGTTGTCATATATCTCTACACAATATTTTCCGTTGAGAATTATTGTTGCATAATTTGAATAATTATCGATTAGCTAATATTATTTTCAGAATTACACAAAATAGCGTTCAATACACAAGTGAAATCGGTTATTACTGCACTCATTTACCTATTATAACTCGCTGCGCTCGTCAAAATACATGGTATATTCGTGCTGCATTAACCTTTACTTCACCACTTGTATCGAAATACACTATTTGGTTACAAATTTTCAACTTAAAACTCTAACAAACATTTAAGAGTGAACGTCGTTCGTTCAGAAGGTGAAAAGTGATAGGCAACACCCAAACACTTTTTGGGAAATACAAATTAATGTATAGTAGATCATTACACTTATTCTTTAAATGAACTTTCGTTAATTCCGTTGGTTTTTATGGCGAGCTAAAACTTAAATTGAGATTCGGTTAATTTGTAGAAAAAGTGCATTAGTACTTTTAATCTTCCCGTTATGGTCAAGTAATAAATAATGTAATTGAAATAGATATCTAATTGTTAGGGGTTTAAATTTAATTGGAAAATAAAATACAAAGAATTTAATTTTTTTAAATGAATATTAGTATAATACATTTTAAAATTTTTAATCTGTACAAGTTAATATATTATGGTATTAATTGATAATAATTTCAAAATTCTTTCAAATTTCATCTGATAACACTTTGTTATTAATAATTGTTTAAATACATTTACAAAAAATAATATCCCCAGCTTCAACTGCCGAACAACTTAGTATCGTCAATACTGTTTGTTTTCAAAACTTGGATGGAGTGTGTTGTAATTATTGTAATAATAATATTGGAATTAATGAAATAATATCATTCCAAAAATAGAACTTGTACTGATAGGACATACGATGTAAATAAATCATTATTATTCTCACTAAAAGAACCGAGTTTTCCCAAACACAACACAAGCCAATGACAATTTTGCTCAAATGTTTGTGAAATGGTAGTTTAATCCAATTATTACATGGCACCAACTAGAGGACGATGACAATATAGAGATTCNCAAATTAGAACTTGTACTGATAGGACATAGGCTGTAAATAAATAATTATTATTCTCACTAAAGAACCGAGTTTTCCCAAACACAACAGCGTGCATAGAATCGAAAAGATAAATCGGATCTTTCTGTAATACCAGTAATTTGTTGATATTCAATAAATGGATAAAGATGAAAGTAATGAAAGGAATGGCTTTCTTCGTAGTTTATGAGTTCCGTTTCGGTGTCAATACATAGTCTCTATATGGATTCATCTGTTTATGGTGCTAAAATATTTATTAGAATTATTTTGAAATAAATATAATAATTTTCCTTTGTTTCATAACCTGATTATATTATATATAAATATATTTATTCAATACTGATCCAAAGTGGATCAAAAGCTTTTGACGAAGGTGCGACATCGAGATCTGTCTCTGGCCTCATTAGTTGTTGGATCATCATTCCTGTTTTTTTTAACCGATCTTCTTCTAGTCATCTTCGGTCTTCCACGTGTTCTTGATAGCCTTGATAACCTGACTACTCAGGGTTATTTATTGTGTTTCTGTAATTTGCAAGACCACCTTTTAATTAATTTTGCCAATAAGATATTTTTAATAAATATTTTTGTTATTTTAGGGTTGTTAATCCTAATCTGAATGATGAATCGCGGTCTTGAGTTGCAATTTGAGAATAGGGACTAATAAAAAATAAACTATCGGGAAGTAATGTGTATAATTGGTAGAGGAAATTGTCGAAAATGAGTGAGCCAATAAAAATAGAAATGTTTTCTGAAATAACAATTCAGGGTCGAAGTGAAGAACTGGAGACGAGTCTAGAGATCACAAATGACAGATGGATGAGTAATTGTGACAGTCTAATTTTTAGCTCTAGGTTTTTATGAGTTTTCCGGAAATTTCG
Source organism: Clogmia albipunctata (assembly GCA_001014945.1). Taxonomy (NCBI): domain Eukaryota; kingdom Metazoa; phylum Arthropoda; class Insecta; order Diptera; family Psychodidae; genus Clogmia; species Clogmia albipunctata. The sequence goes on from JXOV01006102.1 coordinate 19,404, forward strand.
CCAATAAAATAGATATGCGATCGCGTTATGATAATTCAATTAGGCAAAAACCGCACGCGTTAATTCGTTGAGAATTCTAAAAGATTCTATTTCTCGGCCAGCTATTGTTCTGCTCTACACTATCTGACCTTTTTCTCAGAGCAGTCATTTTATATTCGTGTGTGGCTCTGTCTGGCTCTAATTTAGTAGAAAACTAATAAAAATTCTTCTTTCACTCATGGAAAATAGTCTCTAATGGAAATAATTTTGCAGCAAAAAGAACGTGATGACTGATGAATAGTAGGAATAAATGGAGCTCAGTGGCGACAATATTATGGTCTAATTTGATTGTTTGACGACATTTTTATACTATTTGTTCTGAATGTTGTTGTTTGGCTATATTAATTTCATTTAAACGGTTTGTTATTTGACAAGTGTGTTCATTTAAAGACTTCTTTGGAAATAGAGATGCTTAAATTGTGTCATTATTTAGATATGGTTTGTCCCGAAATGAAACGGAATGCGCGTTTTTAACTGCAAATTTATTAAAAAATATCTGGTAATCACATGGAAATATGGGTTCTTAATTGATTAAAAATTTTAAAAGTAACATTTTTCTTTAAATTGAAATATGTAGTTTGAAAGCTTATATTTAGGATGATCACAACATATTTATTGTTCTGCCAATGAAGTTTTTAAAGCACAAGTACTTTTTTTTATTATTATAATGTGTCAACGGATGATTATGATGATTATTTTTACCTGTAACACTGTAATGAAAGAATGACAAAGAAAACAATGTGAGGTAGAATTTTAAATTTGAATTTAATGAATTTAATTTATAATAAAATGTTATCTATTAAAATCCGTTCATATTTGAAATAAAAGGCAGCATATTGTATGTTGACGTTTTTTTAGAGAGAGACTTTGATATAAGTCTTTTAAATCTAATTAGAGATAATTAAGGTTTTAAAACTGAAAAACATTCGAATTTTTTAAAATATTGTTTTAAAATTGTGTTGTTTATATTAGGCCTATTTAAAAAAAAATTAAAAAAATCCACACCCTTATTCAAGAAATGGATTGATAGTTTAGTATTAAATAGCATAGCAAAACATATTGTTTAATGTTTGAAATGCGATGTTTAGCTATGCTTATATTTCAGCGTGAAATATAATCGACATCGTTTGCTAAATATAAAATTTCAGCAGATTTCTTTTTTATAACAAAAGAATAAATCTACAACATACTTGACTTTTCTGTTTTATTTCCTTCATGGTATTTATATCTTTTAATATACAAATAATAACGTTATAATTTATTTCAAATCTTAAAAAAACGAATTTGTTGTGTTTAAAAGTAAGCGTTCCAGTTTTTACCCTATTTTTGCAAACTAATTTTCCCAATGAATTTAATCTCTTACTACATGATTTAAACAATTAGTAGTGTCTTAATTTATCTCAGTTTAAAAAGTAAATCTAAACATTCGAATAAAAATTTGCCAGCATTTCTTAGCGTCCCGTTTCATTACGGGACAAGCCATATTGAACAGTTTAAAATTATCAAAATTTTACAAAAATACTTCTTAAATGATTTTGTTAGAACACTCCCATAAGCGAGGGTAAATAGTGATTTGTGCTACAAAGGTATAAAATCAGTTATAATCTTTAGTGGACCTTATCCTCATCCATAACTCGTTTCCATTTGGGCCTGTCTGCTGCATTTTCCTGACAATCATGAACGTCTATATGCCTCAAGTCCTCCTGCTTAACTGCGTGAGCCATCGTCGACGACAACGTCCCTTCTTACCGATACAGATCTGAAAATGCGTATATTTTGTCAACACTTTTCATGATTTCCTGTATCATGACATTGTATATCAACGATTACAAGGCATCTGCTTGTCTTGTACTGGATCTTATTTTAAATTCGTCAGAGTAACGACCATTTAAAAATGCTTTGGCATTTGTCTTTTGCAACATCAGTAATGTTAAATTGATATTTTTTTGCTGACACTAATGGCTAGAAGTGCTTGTCTGATTTTGTTCCATTGTCAAAGGCTTGTTTAAAATAAACATATAGTTTTTTACAAATCCTTAAACTCATTTTATTTGATTTCCAAAACAGATAATTTTATTATTAATTGAGATTTTTAGATATTCTTATATTATATTTCCATGAATAATGTTTATTACTTTTGTAATGGTGAATTCCAGATACGAATTCGTATTCTAATATTGGTTGAAACTTTGTATTTACTTGAAAATCATGGAATATTACTAACTGGATTGTATTATTATGTTATATTTGAAATTGATTAATATTAGAAATCAATAACCATATTTCGGTTAAATGAAATTAATAGATTAGTTTAAATTTTGAAAAATCCTTAGTAAAATTTTGTATTTACAATTTTTCTAATAAAAAATTAATTACTTTGTTGCTATACTTTGATAAATATATCTAAATGTACCTAAAATATTGTTCAAATGAATTTAAATAACAAATTTCACAACTGAAGAAGTGAAGTTCCCAAAAACCAAAGAACGATGGTCTAATCAAATATTAATTCCGAACAGAATGAATGAACAAATGTTTTGCATTTGGCACTTAGTTTAATTCTTTTCTGCCATAAATATTGTCTTTCATTTATTTCCTGTTGTATAGTTGGAGGTATATTATTTTATTTTTGTCTGTGAATGGATGATATTGCTACTGGTGCGGAATTTTAATTGGAAATTAATTTCTTTGATTTGTCGAAAATTTCCTGGATGTAGGCAATTGGGCGATGAGTAACCCTCTTTTGGACTTTTGTAAATCAGTTTTGTATGAGTTTGATAATGAAATTTAATATATTTTCAGCAATCCACAATTGGCATGGGGAAGTCAGATATGGACTTCCTTTGGATGTGGGCGATTCGGTGGAAATTCTGGAAGAATCGGGCCCTTGGTTTAGAGGCACTTGTCCGAGGAAGCCACGAGCTGTGGGTCTCTTTCCAAAGTCGTATATTCACCTAAAAGATCAGGCAAAGATCGATCCAGTGGTCGCGGAATGCACCCAGGTATTAAGAGAATGGGCAGAGATCTGGAAGAGACTGTTTGTGGAACGGGAAACTTACAAATTCACCACTTTGAGGAAAGTTATGCTCAGTTTGCTGGAAAGTCGGAGAGAGCTCTTGGGATCGACTTTAACTCAGGATCAGACACTGGAATTGCAGCTGAAAGTGATTTCGAAAATTGATTGGGGAAATCGGTGAGTTTTTTTAGAAAAAATATTTATTATATATAATTAAAAGGTTGACAATTTAGACATTTATCTTGACAACAGTCTTTTTTTTTTTAAAGTTGTTGCTTTTGATTGTGCTGGCTGATTCTTCTTAACATTTAAAGGCAATTTTATTTGTATCCAAGTTGTGTGGCTGGCATAATCTTAAAGTCTATTTTTGTTGCAAGAGTTTGAGAATTGTGATTATATATGGCTTACTTTTAAAAAACGAGATTTAGAAAAATATATACGTCTATACATTTATACTTGTGTGTTATCATGTCAAACTTATACAAAATTCGCTTCGTCTACGTATCACTTTAATTTATTATTATTAAATTTATATTAAATTTTTTAATATTATATAAAAAGAGATATAATCGATGGAAAAATCGTGGACACAGTCACAGTTTTTGTATGTTTTTTGTTGAGATTTTTGTTTTATTATTATATTATAACATAAATCAAATGGCTTTTCATTCTCTCTATCTATCTACCTATTTTCTTTTCACTCTTTCTATCTCCGTCCCAATAAATATTGAGATTAAGGGCTTGATTTCTTCCATCGTCTCACCTCATCAGCCTAAATACAAAATATTATTTACGTTATCGTATCGTTCGTAGTGTAGTGACACAAGATTCACTGTCCAAAATAACACAAAGAATAGAAGAACTTGTCTCACTGTTTGATTAAATTTGTTTTGCACTATTGCGATTTCATAAACGACTGGTCAACACACACACATCACATTGAGTTTTTGCGCTTCTTCTCGTCCTCCATTCCCATATTATCAATCAGTGGATCGATGGGCTGCATTTCCATTATTCCTGGTGGCGTCATGTTCAAAGTGGATGGGGCAGACGGGGTGCGAGATGGACTCGAATCTCGGCCGTTGTCTGACAGCTTCCGAACCACTTCCCGGAACGACTTGGCATTAATGTTCTGACTTAGGAGATGAAGAAGTAAAAAGTCACCAATCTGAAAAATAGAAATTGGAGTTAGTGATTTATTCCAAAATTTTGCTGTTTTAAAATATAAATATGTTCAAGTTTATGTTAAAATAATTACCTCGCATTTGTTGATAAATTTGAAGAACTTTTCTGTTTTGTGGTCTCCTATTCTGCGACGGAAAACGAATTCCCTAGTCGAGGGCATCATAATGATAACGGCTGAGTAGATAATGGCAAGTCCGGATAAAACGGCAAGAATGATGAACCAGAACCACAAGAAGATGTAGATCTTTTCATTCAAAATGTTCAAAGCCAAAACACAAAGGGCGTCGTGTTTTTGGATGCTTCCTGAGGATCCGTATTTGTGGAACGTACACTTGGTCATTCGCGGGAAAATCTCCACCATAGGATCGGATCGATTCTCCTGGTTCATGTTCGAGAACCGGAGAACGTCGGTTCCGTAGGTCATGAAGGCACCTCCCAAGAACTTGTCCACCATAAAGATGTTCACAATGACGTTAATAAAGTTGAGGGCTTCGGCGATGAAGTAGCCAAATGAGTAGGAATTGTGGGTGCCTTTGCTAGTTGAGATGTAGTTGATGAGACGCTTTTGGCGCGACTCTTTCTCCTCCTTGGACATGGCCATGACGCCTCGCATACCGTCAGAGATCATTCGCATTTTGCCCTCTTCCCAGTTCTTCCACACCCAGTGCGGGAAGTAGAAGATCACTCCCTGGAAGAAGAGCATAAATGGCACCCACTGGTAGTAGCTGTGAAAAGTCTTTTCGTCCTGATCGCTGCCAATTCCAGATTGGGCCACGTGAGTGCCAATGGGCTTTCCGTGTAGTCCAGGAATGGTAAAGGTGTACGTAATCCAGCAGTATGTGTTTATAACGTGGCCGGGTACAGCGCCGTCGTTAATACAACTTATAGGATCCCCTGTAAAAAGAGAAATTTATTAGTTGGGATGTTGAACGTAAGTAAATTAAGAGATTTGAAAGGAAGATTTTTTTAAATCGAGCTGATTTTTTTAAATTAAATTTTTCAATAATATTTTATGTAATTTATAGAATAGAAATTGCATTTATAAATAAAAACATTATAACGTTATGTTATTAAACCATAACGTAATAATGTTTTCAAAGTTATGTTTAATTACCGGTTTTAAATTGGATTTAATTGTTTATTAATTCTTAAAAAATTCAAATCCATTTTTCAATNATATTTGTGTAATTTCCAGAAAAAAATCCAATTATAAAAGTTTAATATCATTCATAACGCAATAATTTTTTAAAGTTTATCTTTAAGTTTTAAATGGNAAGAGATTTGAAAGGAAGATTTTTTTAAATCGAGCTGATTTTTTTAAATTAAATTTTTCAATAATATTTTATGTAATTTATAGAATAGAAATTGCATTTATAAATAAAAACATTATAACGTTATGTTATTAAACCATAACGTAATAATGTTTTCAAAGTTATGTTTAATTACCGGTTTTAAATTGGATTTAATTGTTTATTAATTCTTAAAAAATTCAAATCCATTTTTCAATATCCAATTTCAATTATTAATGTTTAAAATCAAGAATCATAAAACTTCTCGAATTAAAATTGTATTTGCAAAAATTGAAAATTGCGCTTACCAATCAAATTGTTGGCAGTGACTATAATACAGCAAACAAAGAGTAGGGCACTGGTAACTCGATAATGGCACCGGAAGATCATGTTGTCTATAATAGCCTTATCGATAAGGTAGCGGACTTTGACGAAGCCCGCCACCGCGGACACCATCCCCAAAACGGCCATTGTTTAAAGATGTGGAGCTGCTCCGTTGGCCTGCGCTGCTACTGATGATGGACAGATTGAATGATGCTGATGATGATGGATAGAATGAGTGACGCTGTAATTTGAAGGGGGGAGAGAACAGATTGAGATAGATTAAAAAATTGTACAAACTTTTGTTCTATTATTATTATGTAAATATTGCAATTTTGCGGATCAGCTCGGTCAGGGTCAACCGGCCAGTTTGCAGCAAAATGTCAGAATAACTGGCTAACTGGTTGAATTTATCTCCATCTTTCTATTCATTTCTATGCTTGTATTTGTGTGCAATGTGCATCGGCGGCTGCAGGAAATTAATTTCATTATCAAGTTGTATTTTGTATTGATAAAAGAGCCAAATGACACTTTTAAATGAGGGAAAGAGAAGTTGGTGGTCTCTAACTCAACGGTTGGACAAAAACAACAAGAAGCGGAGAAGGGCAGAGTGTGTGGAGGCACAGTAGAAGAAAGTCAAATATTAAGAAAGAAAGGTTCAATGACTTGATTGCTCTCACTTTGTCTTTAAAGGCATTTTTCAACATGAACGGGTTTCTTGACAGATGAAAACTGTATGTGGAAATTTACGATTTCAATTCGGTGGCGGTTTTTAATTTTTTGTTTTGTGTAATCATGTCATAATGATTTCAATTTTCGCATTTGAAAGGTTATCAATGGTTTGAGAGGTGTTATACCAAAGGTCATGGAGATTATTCAATTGCTTTTTTCCAGAGGGAAATTGCCGTTTTTAGAAAAAAGATAAACATTGTAGTCACGTGTTCAATGTTCCACATTCTTAGTCCAACTAACTGCCATCATTTTGCACCTCAGTTAGTACTACTGTACGTCTCATTACGGCAATGAGTGTATGTATTGTGCAGTGTTCTGTAACGAAAGGCACTTGCTGTTTGTTGTTGTTTGGCTGCCATGAGCCAATTGCGAATTAAACTATTTTTTGTGTGGCTGGAATTGAAATTCACACGATCGCGACTATTTACTTTATTTGTGAATTAAACTGAAAACCCAAAGCCAGGGAGGAGATTTTTGTATGGAAGTTGGTTTGTATTGAAATTGTCACGGCTTCACATGTGTATTGCAGTTGGACATATGCTGGTCGGATGAAAAAGAATGGTGGCCTCTTTATTTTTAATTTAATCACAAGGGTCTTATTCTTATTATTCAGAAGAACAGATGACGAGTCATTACAAAAACTTTAAACTTATTCCACTTGGGCGTGTTCTTTTCTAGACTGAACTGAATCTGACTGGAGAGTAATTAAAAAAGATCAAATGTGTTTTATAGCACAATTAAGGCACGTCACAACTAGTTCATAGATCAGTATTTATTGCCTTAAAAGACATCATTTTTTGCGAAACTTGTTTCGCTTCTTTCCTTAAATTTTTAAATGTATTTAACTTGGAAGTAGAAGTTGAACTGACAAGTTTTTAAGTGATATAACTTTCGAAAGTTTTCATTTATTTAAAATGTGGTTTTTATAGAAATATTTTAATCAATTTCGATGTATTTTTATTAGCTTTTGAAAGTTTTTTTTTGCCAAGAGATTAAATATAATTTAAAACTATTTCACAAATTCTCTATAAGATTTCTCTAATATAGCAACAGCTGTTTTGTATTTTTGGAATTGTATGTTTTAAAAAAATGGTTAGACTTTAAGTGTTAATTGATATCATTTGAATATTTCTGACGAGCATGTTTTAATGTGTATTTTTATTATAATTGGACGCTTAATTGAAAGACTCGATAATTGGTGTCGGAGAGACATCCAGAATTACCCAATTGTGTTAATATTGTGGAACAAAGCGCTTAAGGCCAATGAATCTTTAAAATAGGTAAGCCTATGTTTGTCAACGAGATGGTGATGATGATGAGATGGATTCTGTTCTGACTGGCTGCCTGAACTAGAGAGAGATTAATGTGTACGTGATTAAAATTAAGTAAATAGAGGCGACTATACACAATTTGAAAATGTCAGAGAAAATAGCTCTATACACGGGGCTTGGAACACACCAACAACTAAAGTAACATCGGACCGACTAAACTGAAATGTAAATGACTTTATATTCAAATGCGATTTCCAGTCACGGAATGTGTTGTTTTTACTTCAAATTAGGTATCGGGCGTTTGTCTCTGGTTAAATTTCTATATGGAAGTCACACGATCGGCGCTAAGTACTGTTAGCCCTTGATTGGTGTTGTGATCACATTTTGATGTTTTTAACTCTCTCCAGGCACAAATTGTTGTGGTCAATAAAATATAATATTATGATTCATAGTAAATCAGAGTTGTTTTACTAAGAATCCGAAATTACGTCACAGAAACGTCCGGTCAGAAGGGCATTGAATTGTATTTGTCATCAGAGTGCAATAAAGTGGGTTTTATAGCACTGCATTATCGTTTGAAATTTTCCCTTATCTTTGAATTCTGCTGAACCTTTCCATTTTTTTTGTTCTCAATATTTATTCAAATGAGGGGCTTGGAAAAAGAAAGAACTTCACAGAGAGTAGAAAGAGGAGGAGGAGACACACAAAATCAGAGAGGAGAAAGAGATCCGAAGAAGCAGAAAAAAACAACAAAACCGGTGAAGAAGAATCTTCAATTCCTGGGAACTTTTACAAAAGGTGTGTTCAGCAGTGTTGGTGGTTTCTGCCCAAATGTGTTGTGTATTTGAAGAGACATGCGTCAGTGTTGGTGTTGCTGCTGCTGGCAGTAATAAAAAAAAATATATTGCATCGAAAAACACACAGCCGTTGCGTTGGTATGGGTGTTTAAATGGGAGATTTCATAATGAAAAGTCATTCTTCACCATCTTAAAATTAAACGGCAATATGGCATTTTGAATGGAATTCGGGTTAAACACGCTCAGCCTTTGTGTGAGAGGTATTTTTAGGGTCTGATAGGGTTAATTCAAGAGCAGAAATTAGATGCACTTTTTCGCATGGCTTTTGAACTCTGGTTAACATTCTTTTTTTGGGTATCATTATAACCAGAAGCAGGATAGATTTTGTCGGTGTAGTGGTGTATGAATCTGTCGGGTATTCCAAAAAGGGGGAGAAAAGTGCGATGTATTTGCCAGACATTGATGATTTTTCTTGAATGGCCATTATAATTGGGAGAAAGATTTGAATGACTTGTTAAGAAAGGAGACTTTTTCTAGGGTTTATGCTAGTTTGTAATTAATTTGCACATATTTTTCACAATCTAGTAGAGTGTTCAAAATTTCACTTTTCACATTGCATTGCATTTATGATCCACACAATTATTATTCTCTTGGTGATGCACTTTCTATGGCTCAAATTTGTCGGTAATCCATGTTTGGCCAGTTTCTTTTCACTTCACTAATTCTGCTTTTAAATTTCATTCCCACAGATATGCATTTGAGTGATAATTACCAATTATTATTACCGTTAAAAAATAAATAATTTTTTTTTCGCCCAGTCCGATTAAACACGTCCAACTTCTGTCTGTTTTTAAATCTCTCTGAACGATGAGAGCGAGCTTTTGGAATATTTTTTCGTTGTAAAACAACTAAGAGAGGTTTTGTTAGAGAATGAGAGAAGATTGTTGGCTCGCAAACCAAGATATTATTATTGAATGTGTGACGTCATTATCCCTTTTGTCGGACTGTACTGTTGATGTTTATTAAGAAATCGTTTTATTGATTTTGTCATAAATATTTTTAAAAGGAATACAAAACAATATTCATAAGTCTCAAATGACAAACACTTGTTAATAGGATGGGCAAATTATTTTGCACAAATGCAATTATCAATACCTAGAAAACCTAATTGTTGATCGGTTTCTCTCTTTTAGCAAAGCTCTCTTACATTTACTATTATTATTGCGCTGAAGATTTTCCAAAGTCTGGTAGCAAAGAAATGGTCTTGATCTTTGGCGAGAGCTTCAAGACCCTTCTCTTCATTCGATCTCTCTGGTTTTCTCATTTCGGTTTTTGACCAAGCTTTGTGTAATTTCTTAATCTTTATTGGCTTTTTCTGTGTTTTTCTTTATCACTCAACTCACCAGTTCATCGGATAGGTAGAGAGGAAGGTTTATGTGGTGAGATGAGGATTGTATTAGAGGAGACTCTTTAAGAAAAATGCTGATGATGATGAGAGATTGAGAGGAGCAGCAGCAGCACACAGCAAGAAGAAGCGAGTAACTTGTTCAGGTAGCCGAACTGTTAAGGCATATATTTTCTCATTCTTCACATTAAATGATCGTCGTCATCATCAACAACCCGCACAAAGAATAATAAGAAGAAGAAGAATAAGTAGAAGAATGAAAAAGGTAAAGTGTAATTGAATTGTGTGTCAGAAAGAAAAGATGTAGAATTTATGGACAGCAACGATGGGGGATTTTCTTCTACCACCTAAGAGATCTGGGAGCCAGCCAGCCCGGTTGAAATTCAACCAAGTCTCGATCTGGACGTTTTATGGTATGGAAAAATTGAACTGAAACGTCGTCGTCGCCGTTTTTACGCAAACTTTGTTAAAAGAAAACCAGTTTGTTGGACGCGCGCTTATTCTATACCTGTGTATTATATTTATTATACAATACAAATATGGGTATATATTGTATCGCGATGATTGTTGCAACTTGGCGAAAATTTAAATTTTGACCAAATACAGGTTCGGTCGCCGCTAAAATCGCGCATATTTTATGAGAAAGATTCAATGTGAGTCATTAACATTGCTGCTTTTTAGATGATTGTTGGTGTTGTAATTTTTGGATGATGATTGGTTGAGCCGGGCAGCAACAACCTCTGGCTGGGGTGGATGAGATTGCCGAGATTAGCTCGCGAAATAAGAAACGACATTTTTGCAAGAATTTTTAGAATTCCTCGCCAAAGGTGGATGATCAATTTGGGAAAAATTTAGGTTTTTATTTGCTTTTGAAGGTGGTAACTCTGTTCTGGTTAGTTATGTTCTCTAAGTGGATTGACACGGACTTTATAATGAGTAATGTACACGGTTATAAATCATTGCCAATTTAATTACCAACATACCAAGCCAGAAATTTGAATTGTTGGTGATTAATTTTTATGTAATAAAATATTTCGTTATTTATTACTTGTGTGTTTTATTGTCATTGGATGTTTTGTATTTAAATTAAACTGTGTTGTTTTAAGAGTAAGAAGCTTTTCAAATAAATGGGTTCGTGTCTGATCCCGGATCCATTATTAAATAATTGGGTTGGTAAAGTTTTTTCATAAGTTTTTCGTAGTGTTGATCAATTTACTATTATTTGAAATATTTATGTAAGTTATAATTGTTATAGGTCCTCGTTATATTTAAACCCATTTCTTTTTTTTATATAATTTTTTAAGCGTAAAACATATAATGTATAATTCAAAATAACACACGGGTCTTCTTTAAAGCACTCGCTACGCTTGTGACTTTATAGGACCCTAGTGCTAATTAATGTCTTATCTTATCGACCTATCTGTATAAATAGATATTATTTTAATTTTAAAGAAGATTAAATTTATTAATATGGCAAAATAACTTTTAACAGAAAATATTTCATAAGTTCTGATTCAAAAGAACTAGAAAATTTAATTTTGATTAATATTAATAATATTTTTTATATAATAAGCGTCATTGCAATATCTTTAATTGCACTTTTCCGTTTGCTTTGAAGACGTTATCAATACTAATGCTATATTTTTTTATTAAAAATTTATAACGGTTATAATTCGGATAGTTAAAGTGTTGACTGTAAATGCATAGTTCTAGCGTTGAATCTTCATTGAATAATGTCTACAAAGATGCCGTGAATTTTATTTTCCGTGGGAATAATTAGAAATACAATTGCACCTATTTGGCATGGGACTAGTTGTTTTACTTATTTATCAAACACCCAACTAGGTGTATTCGTTGAGAAAATAGTGTATATGTGTATCTTCCATTTTTATTATTTATCTTATCAGTTATTGGTGGTGGCATTATCATCCAGATAATAATATTGTATTTTATATACACAGTTATAATTGGGGGCTCAAAGATAGTGCCTTTATTTTCATTCAGTACAATTCGAGATATCATTGCGTAAAAGTGCGGGTTGCGAATTATTCAGTAGGTTAAGAGGCAATTATCTTCCGGATTAGCGATAGCTTCCTAAATGAATGGAGATTAGGCGACGGTTGGACCAGTTGAGGCACGACAATATGAGCTCAATATTAAAGAAGCTCAAAAAGTCGACCATTGGGTGAGTCAGTCTCGACTACGTTGGAAATACGAGACCAGGATTTAAATAGATTAAAGAATTAACCGACAATGGATACGTTTATCAACAATTATCGCACAGAGGCCAATTATCTGTTGAAATAAATGATGATGATGGTGGCACAGAGCGGGTAATCAAGGGGCGCTCAACAGCCTATACCTGAGGAGCGAGTGAGAAAACGATATACCCTTCCAATGAACTTGGCTTGATTGAAATGGTCGGTTAAGGCGCTACTGGAATTTGATTCTTCATTCTTTCCTCTTTTCTTCTTTAACATATCTCTTCAATTCCACGGCTGCTGGTCTCTATAATTTTGTGGTCTCTCGTGGCCTGGGCTGGTATTGTTAATCCATGTCCGTGTATGCGTGTGATCTGTGTGCACCTGAGAAATGACGACGAGAAGGAAAAGAAGAATAAGAAGCAAAATGATGATTGGGAGTGTAGCTTTGTGGTGTTAAACTTTGAGAGAGGTCAATCGAAATGAATCCACGGAACGTGAGATAGCAACTATTCCGTAAAAAATGACTCCACTCGAGAGAGGCTTTTTTTGTGCCTGAATGGGTTAACATATTACTTATAATTTTAAGAACTTGTGGGAATAATTGATTTTTGACGATGATATGAAATGAAGATGACTCTTCTTTTCTAGATGCCTTTCAAGTTCTTGAAACAAGTTATTAAATATGCTATTTGTTATTTTTTCTTATTACAGAAAATTGGGACTAGATTTAGTGCCCAGAAATGGACCACTAGCTGTCGATCCTCACAATGTTGGAATTGTATCTTTGCATCAAGTGCACGTTAGCAGTGCAGAAAATGCTAAAGCTTCGTCGGTAAGTTGTGTTTATGTTTAAAGGGATTCAAAATATTTAATGTAAAATTTTACATCAGAGTCGAGGTACCTTAAGAAGGAAGACTACAAAGACAATCCTTACACACCATTTGTATTTTTGCATGAGGGACTTTGGGCATCGGATTGGAGACGATGCCGAAGTCTATTTTTATCTCTATGATGGGAATACTAGTAAAATGAAAGCCCTCTCCGAAAGATTTTTGGTCAAAATATCCAAAGATGGATTCTCCAATTACATAGAAAAACTACACAGTAACTGTACAGTTTTTACTGACCTTGGTGCTTCAGAGCTGAGCAAAGATCTGTATCTGGTAGCCAATGTAATGAGGGTAGGAAAAATTCAGCATTCAGAAAGTATTAAAAAGGTAGATCAAAAGGCGAGTGGAACGTTCTACAGAAGACCATACGGAGTAGGAGTCCTACCGTTAGATGATATCAGTATTTCGGATACAATGGAACCTGAAGAAAAGGAATACAGTTTCAAGTTGTTTCAATGTGAAGAGAAGGACTTTTATCAGTTGCATGAGTTTATAATTAAAAAGACAAGCGGGAAATTTTCGCCAATCAATGCAAATGGAGCTCAGAATCAGTACGGTTTGGTAATTTCTTTGAAATTGTTACATGGTGGACTAGGACAGGCCAAACTCGACCAGCCACTATTATTCCAAGGAACAACAATTACAAGAAAGATGGGCTTTCCTGATGTAATTATGCCTGGGGATGTTCGAAACGACTTGTTCCTAACCCTAGAAAAGGGGGAGTTTGAGAGGGGTGGTAGAAGTACAGCTAAAAATATTGAAGTGACAGTGTTAGTGTTAGATTCTCACGGAAAAGTGTTGAATGAGTGTTTGTTTGGTGCATCTGGAGTGGAGAATTCAAACAATAGCTACAGATCTATGATTCTCTATCATCAGAATTCCCCCAGTTGGAATGAGAATCTCAGGCTTAGTTTGCCAATAGAAAAATTCGGTGCAAGTCACGTAAGATTTGAGTTCAGACATTGTTCTACGAGAGATAAATCTGACCCGAAACTGTTTGGGTTCAGTTTTGCAAGACTGATGGAACCCAGTGGAGCAACGATTGCCGATGGCATGCACGAATTGTTTGTCTATAAATGTGAAGACCCATCCAAATTGACAACGCCAGTTTATCTGAAACTACCGTGCTGGGCTAATGATGAGCAAGCTCAGATTGATCCATCACATTCTCAATCCGTTTTTCATAGGAGCTCAAAGGAGATTGTTTATGTAAGAACTCTTTTGTGCTCAACGAAATTGACCCAAAACGCCGATTTACTATCACTCCTCCAATGGCGAACTCATCCGGAAACGATTCAGGATTCCTTGACTCGGGTCTTAAGGCTTCGAGATGAGGAGTTGGTGAAGTTTCTGCAAGATGTTTTGGACGCACTGTTTGCAATGTTTTCGAATGAGGAAGGAAATAGTACAGAACATTCGGGCTTGGTGTTTCATGTTCTGGTCAGCATATTTAGTCTTCTACAGAGTAACAAGTTCCAACATTTTAAACCTGTCATGGATGAGTATATAGAGAACCACTTTGCTGCAGCGCTGGTCTATAAGGGGCTTATTACGTCGGTCCAACACTTGGCAGAATGGATGACAACTTCGGAAAGGCCGGAACCTATACAAAAGTGTTTTGGAAGTCTTGAGTACATCTTCAAACTGATTATTCAGTCAAGGAAGCTGTTCTCTCAAGCTACAGATGGACAATATGAAGAGTCCTTTAGGAGAGACCTTTACTCACTATTTGGAGCTCTTAACAGAATGTTGACAGTTCCTTCCTATGATGTAATCCTGCAAACTCAAGAAGCCCTTTTGCATTCTACAGGAGTGGTCTTAGAACAGCTTAAAGGCACTCTACCTCCTACAGAACTGGGAGCTTTGGCAAGAAATATGCTTGATGCTGTTCCGAGGGATTCTCCACCACGACTAATTCAAGCCAAATTGCAGGCTGTAAAGGATTTGGTATCAGGACAACTGTTCCATGATGATGAATCAAGGTCAGCCATTTTAAGTGTGGCTATTAAACATCTGAGGATTCATATGTCTCGTAGAGATGAGTTGAGACTATGTTCGGATATACTATCAGAGATTCTTAACCATATTCACGAACTAAAGCAGAAGCAGTCAGATAAACCCTCAAATACTATGCAACATGATTTGGATGCTTTAACCCAAGGTGTTTTAAGCATACTTATTCAGACTATCCTCATTATTATGGAAGGAAATCCTGCAGGTTTGTCAGCTTTAGTCGCTGTTCTGTTAGGCTTGTTACAGCAACTAGATGAGACACACTACAAACATTTATGGGATGAACTTAGTCCTAGTGTCGGAGATACACATGAACTTCAAGAGTTTTTGCATAGAAGTCTTTTGGTGTTTAAGGATTTGGTGGGACAAGATTGGCAGGTCTTTCCTAATGATTGGCTGGTTATGAAGTTGGCTGCAAATGAAGTGGTTCGAAAGGCTACTGAAGAGTTTGCAAAACCACTAGTTTACAGATTTCTGGGTTCGAATTCTAGTTTCGATTCCCAGCTCTGGTGGTCGTATTTTAGCCTCAGTGTAACATTCCTGACTCAGCCCTGTCTTCAGTTGGAGCAGTACCATGAACCAAAAAGGAGAAAGATTCTCAATTCTCATAAAGACATGCGAGTGCTTATGGGATTCCAGATATTAAGCATGTGGTCTCAGTTGGGCGAACATAAACTTCACTTTATTCCGTCGATGGTTGGACCGTTTTTGGAGGTGACCCTAGTCCCGGAACCAGCTCTAAGGAAGGCCACTTTGACCGTTTTCTACGACATGATGCAATGCGAACAAGCGGCTCGAGGCTCTTTCAGATTGGTGGAGAGTGAATTGATCGATAAACTTGACCTTCTGATAAGTGAAAATAAGGGCGATGATGAGTACAGAGAACTATTTAGTACAATGTAAGTACAATTATTTGTGTTTACTTTTAAATGTCTCGTAATTGTTAACTAATTTATTAATATTAATTTTAATACTTACGATCGGAATATGAAGGGAACATCTGAGTCTAGTGTAAGTAATCGTCTTGTAACGAGGATTTTTAAATATTATTTGACACTAACTGTATCAACAGCAATTTTTTATATATATATCAAATCATTATTCTTTTGTAGAAGTAAAGTTTTTTGGAAGTTTTTATTAATTAATTTACATATTTTGTTTTGGAACATCATTCTAAGTAAGTTATTTTTTTTTCATTGATAAATTTCTGCAAAACCCTGAAGATGAAACAGCAAAATTTGACTGAAACTATATTTATATTTTTATACGGCTCAAATACTATTACATAAATCAGTAGTTTTAAATTACAATTTTGTTAAAAGTCGAATTTAAAAATGGTTTTCAAGAAAACCTGATAACTGCCATTATTTAATTGAGGACACGTCTCCAGCATCCTGTTATAATCGTATTTTAAGGACAATTTGAAAATCAAATGACCTTTTAAGATGAAATTTTTTGTAGACAAATGTGTACAAATTGTCGATTCTGTGAATGAAGCAAGTTGATTATTAAGTTTGATTTTGAAGTGGGCAATGAAATTTCCAGTCACAAACACATTTAAAAATAATGAACGAAAAGAAGAAACAGTGTTCCAACCGATTTGTATGAAACCTCGTTTCTTCTTCATGGCGTTGGCTTGATAAAAACCTCTTAAAATTTACGTTTTTTGTTTAGAGTTACTACATATAGAAGAGAAATTATTCTTACTTGCTTAAATATATTAGAAAATTTTTGTTTAATATAATAATCATCATAGAACAATATGCTTTTATAAAGCACGTTTTCCAGTTTGGCCTTAAATTGAATTGTATTAATATTACATTTATCATTATTCTTGGGTGTCCATTAAATAGGCCACAGCGATAAGAATAACAATTGTTATAATGTAGGTATTTGTATTATGGTGGTCATAATTATATACCATAACGGGGAAATCAAATTTTCAAGTAGTGGTAGAAATTACCTATAATTTTTTTTCTTATTATAATTAGTTTGTAATTGCTCTTCAGAATTTTATATCGGCTGAATTTATTATTATTTAAAAGTTTGAATGTTATTTATGTTGATATTTGGTTTTTATATTGCATTAAAAGGAATTTGCAATTTTCAATTTATTTTAATTAAAATTTTCAGTTTACTGGAAAAGGTGCAAAGCGAAGATCCGATTTGGAGGGATGCAGGAGCTGCATTTATTACATCGGTGACCCGATTACTAGAGAGATTATTAGACTACAGAAGTGTGATGCAGGGGGTGGAGAATCGAGATAAACGAATGTCTTGCACTGTGAACTTGTTGAATTTCTACAAGAATGAAATCAACCGAAAAGAAATGTATCTGAGGTAATTGGTTTGATTTGATTTTTATTTTGTGTTTTTTTTTAATTTTTTATAATTTTAGGTACATTTACAAACTTCACGACCTTCATCTTCAGGCAGAAAATTACACTGAAGCAGGGTTTACATTGAAGCTCTACGCTGATATGTTGAGTTGGGATCGAGAGACCTTGACATTTTCGCCACACGATCCACTGGGACAGCCAGAGTGGCAACGAAAGGAAATGTTATACCAGGAAATCATTCGATATTTTGATAAGGGAAAGTGCTGGGAGAAGGGTATTCCCCTCTGTAAAGAGTTGGCTGTTTTGTACGAGACTAGACGGTTTGACTACACAAGTTTAAGCGAGATCTTGACAACCGAAGCTAAGTTCTTTCAAAATATATTAACTCAACTTCGACCAGAACCAGAGTATTTCCGAGTTGGGTTCTTTGGTACTGGATTTCCGCTGTTTGTAAGGAATAAACAGTTTATCTACAGAGGTTTGGAGTATGAAAGGATTGGCGCCTTTACGCAAAGGCTTCAAACGGAATTCCCACAAGCTCAAATATTGACCAAAAACAGTCCTCCTGACCAATCGATTCTGCAAAGTCCTGACCAGTTTATTCAGATCAGTAATGTAAGACCGATTTCTGAGCAGCCTCTGCTCAAGTGTGCAATGGTCCCGGTGCCAGAGAAAATCGCCAGGTTCTATCAGTTTAACGATGTGGTTAAGTTTATTCATGATAGGCCCAATTACAAAGGCACTGTGGACAAAGATAATGAGTTTAAGAGCCTCTGGATAGAGAGGACTACTATTGAGATCAATTCTCCACTGCCGGGAATTCTTCGTTGGTTTGAAGTTACTTCAAGGTCAGTCCAGGAGCTGACTCCAGTGGAATTTGCTTGTGAAACTATGGGAAATGTTGGAAAGGAGCTGTGGGACTTGGTGGCTCAATATAAGTCGGATCCTAGGAGGAATATCAATCCATTCTCCATGAGGCTTCAAGGAGTTATTGATGCGAATGTTATGGGTGGGATCAGTAAGTACCAAGAGGCATTTTTCACGGACACTTTCCAGAAATCGAATCCTACCCAAAGTCAAAATGTGCAAAGATTGAAGAGTTTGATCCTAGAACAACTTCAAGTCTTAGATACGGCTCTTGATCTGCATGGACAACTAGCACCAGCGTCTGTGCAACCTCTGCATAAAAGGCTTTTAGAAAGGTTCCAACAATTGAAGCAGAGTTTGAGTGGGTTAGGAAAGCTGAAAAGGCAACATTCCGAGAGTATTGTCAATACTCCTCTTCCGCCTTTGCCGATAGAGAAGAGAGCAATGAGCTTGGGAGCGCCCAATAATGGAGTTTATCACGATCAGGAGGAAATTTATACAAAACCAGGTGATGGTAGTAAGACGAAAAGCAGGGATTCTCTTACTTTGGGCGAGTTCCAAAACGCTCCTCCAGTTCCGGCTAGACCTAAGTCTGCTGGTTATGTGTCATTGAATGACAGTCCTGAAGTACCGCCCAAAGGACAGAATGCTCCTCCCCTGCCACCAAGAGGTTATACTCCGGATAAAAGGAACTCTAATCCCTTCCCAGACTTTCCAGAATCTCACCAACATCAAGCGCCAAGAAGGCAAAAGTATTCTGTGGTGGATATAAACTTTGATGATGTGCTACCAGATGGCGTTGATGGAAGCTTCAATATAGATGACGATGAGGTGAACATGATGATGGCGGCACAGCCTCATCAGTTGGAAATCCTGATGAATGATTACAGAGACTCTGGTATTTCGACAAGTAGCCATGAGTTGAACCATATGAACAATATGAATGCAATGATGGCGGCTGGAGATGAGGCCAGACAGTATCACTATCCGGTTTTAAGGGGCCACCAGAAGACAAACTCGAATCCAGAGGTGTTAAACATCAAAGCTGCTGAATTAATTTCAATAGCGAATTCTATTGGCTCAGGTGGAAATATAAGCGCACATCCTCCTCCAATACCGCCAAAATCGAGTGGAATTCCGATGGAGAGGTTCTTAACGGAAAACTCGTCCACAACGCCAAGTACCAGCAGTATGGACAAGTTGTCCTCGTCACCGCATTCTTCCTTCTCGTCTCAGCACAACATTCACAATGGCTCAAACTGTATTATTGCAGACGATATAGCCATCAACGCAGACGGGTACTGCATTCCGAAAAGCCCCAAAGCTGCTCACGAGTAATCTTTGAGGTTATCCTCTCACCTTTATCTGTATCTATCTCTCTATTTAAAGTGTTTCGCGTTTAAAGTTTGTCGGTTGCCAAAGAGGGGAGCGCTGTTCTGGATGTTTCTACCAGAACACTCAAAGTCAGGTTGGTCCAACCATGGATGATGACCTATATAAATATATAAAACTAAGACAAGATTGTGAATGTAAACGAAATCATATACCAAATATGTTTGTTGGTGGAGACAAGAGTTATTTACATCACCATAAAATAATTATTATAATTTAAATTATCCCCCCCCTTTCAATATCAACCCCTATCGTATCTGTATTAATATTAATATCTTTATTATTGTCATTATGGATGCAATTGTTTTTTATACGACTTTTATAAGCATTCGTGGAATCTCTACTAAAAACGTATGGCTAGTCAATATTTATGAATAAATATTTTTTGTGAATTAAAATGGTGTTTCATTTTGTGTTCAATTGGTAATACACTCCATTGCCAGTATTTGAATGCAGTCATTTTATTATATTCAATCATCAATATCTCCACTACTTTTCATAATTTGAAAAAATTCCTACGTATTTGAGTAAAGGGATTCATTAAGAGTGTGTAAAAATTTACAATATAGCATGGCAACATGGAGGGTGTACTTGTATATTATTAATTCTTTAAAAAGTAATTATATTTTAAAGTTGTGAGTATTTTTAAATATATTTCAAGATTCTGTATTTTATGATTTCATCTGGAACGAGGAGTTTAGGTCTCAGTCTCCTGAGTATTTATTTTACGGATTAAAAAAAATTCTTGAGTAAGGTGACCAGACTAGTGAATATTGGTTTGTGTCTTCGCTATTAAAATACATTTTTAAAGATTTTCTTGCTATTTTATGTTATTATTTAAATAAATCAAACAAAAATATTTGTTGAAATATTTTTTCAGATCAGATAATTTTCATTTCTTTCACTAAATCAAACTTTTTATTGAAAAAAATCTGATCAAAAACATGTTTCTACAGATGAGAACATTTTATTGGCACCCATAATTTGTTTACTTAAAAAATAATTAAAAAAATTAAAATTGTGTATAAAATTATTTTTATTATTAATTTATATTTTACAACTATTACTTTATGAATTACAATTATGTTAATAGGGAGTGAATTACATAAATTATTGCTGATTTGACTTTCGTTTCTTGATGAAGAGTTTTCGAGTATTTGCCGCGAAAACAACAAAAGTCAGAATGAAGAAAAGGACACTGGTGATGACGAGGGCAATGAGGGTTGCTCCTTGGTTGTCCGTGGGGTCGAGGACGTGATTTTCGGTTAAAAGCACCATGTCTGCCAGGATGGCAGTTCCATTTGGCGGTGGGCACTGTTGCTGAACGATGATTTCTTGATGTTGAACCTGAAATTGAACAATATTTTTTATTTATTCAAAAAGGAATTATATTTTTGTTTAAATTACATAATGGTAAATCATTACATACAGTCGACCCTCGGTAATTCGAAACTAGAGGAATTCTTTAAATATTACCAATTATCGAGTTTCAACGAGAGTACCTTTATAGTACTGTTTTTAAATTGTCATTATTTTTATTTTAAAATTGTATTTTTATACAGATATTGTGAAGTTAATTAGAATGTTTTTAAGAAAACATCTTGAACATTTAAACCAAATCAAATTGAAATAAAGTCAATTTAAAGGATTATTGTTTTTAATCAAACATATGCGACAGCTAAACTAATTATAATACGAAATGAACTATATTTTTAAGATATTCGCAGATGAAAAACTTGAGACCAATTCTTGTATTTGTTACTAAATATTTCACAATTCGCTGATCTTATTGCCTTATACGTACAACATTATTTTAATAATATCGGTCATTACATTATATAAATGTTACGAAGTTTTGCAAGAAATTGGATAAGGCAAAATGCAAGAATATAAAATAATCATAAAGAAAAAGTTAATAAATTTTTATGAATGCAAATTTTCATTTCTTAAATGTTCAGTATCCTGTCAAATATCATTTAAATAAAATGACCCATTTCAGCTAAGGCCATCTGCAGGTTAAGCCTGGAAGAGGACGAGTCTACGGATCTTGTGTGAATGTGGGGCTTTGGTTAGACTTTGAAAAGAGGTTCTTTCTCATGTGGTGTGACTTTCATTAGGAAAGTTGCATATATCCTGACCTAAAACTAACACATAATAAATATGCACAATAAACCTTACATGTCGCAGTGCAGGTGCCACAATACATATTTATATTATAATACACTTTCAGATTATATTTAATTGATATGGCAAAATATGGTTAATAAAATATGTTTTCTACATATAATATTTTTGAGTTTTCTCTTGTTATCATAGAATATATCCCTATATAATATATCATTCCTTATTCGAAATAGTTTTTCGGAACGTCACTCCCGAAATAAAGGAGATTAAAATTAGTACCAAATGTGTATACCTGTTTATTTCTGCACAATTGCAGTCCTGCTGTATTTGCAATAGTTTCTGGGCTATATTCATCTGCTACCAGAACTGGAAGCAGCCATCGTTCAGGGGAGATAATTTCGAGCCACTGCCAATGCGAAGGAAGGTTCCGAACATGGACTGAGTATCCCCCTGCGGACGTTAACGCTAGATGAAGCAGACTGGACCAAACCGTGGCGGTGATTGGTGAGGCGAAGAAATGGGTGAAGAAAAGAGCGATCGTTTGGATGACGGTCAGATAAATAAGCATGAATCCCATGTAGATGTAAATTCTATCATCCGTAATGCTGGACGGAGTGTAGGAGTAGAGTCCTGCCATGCTGTAGGCGGGGAGCAAATAGGCCAACCAGATGCACAGGCTGGGCAGTAAGGATAGCATATTTTGGATAATAATATACAGAGTTCTACTGTACAATTTTAAGCTAATCTCCTTTTCCGCAAATATTCGATCTGCATTTATATCTCGAATAGTGAGCAATGAGATGGGCCAAAAAGCCACTGCCAAAATGCAGTGATGGTACCCAAGTCGATCGTTGAGGGTCAGCTGAGGATCACTGGCTGGCACGTCCCAGAACACACAGCCCACAAGAAGACTAAGAACAGCAGCACAGATGAGCTTACTAATCCAATTGAGAAGAGAGTTTGGCTGTTTATAGACAATAAATCTCATTCCCAGAGTCTTGAGTTGCTTAAAGAATCCCGCTCTTCTTGTGTAGTTGGGCATCGTGGCCGGTGGAGCACCGATGGGAATTTCATTTGCGTTGATCTGTTCCCACGAATTGGCCAACGATTCTATCCTGGCTGAAGATTCCAGCATGGCAGCAGCAGAGAGGTCATCCAAGGTGACCAGATCTAAATAATAGTCTGCAGGGTTTTTGAAGGGCGGACAAGGATACCCTAAGCTCCCCATATGCCTAGGGAGGTCTGAACGACTTCCAGAGAAGATTGTTCTACCACCAGATAGAAGCAAAACCCCTGAACACATGGAAAGAATTTCAAATGTAGGAGGTTGTAGGGTCATAATTACAATTCTTCCCGAACTACTCCACTGTCTTAGATATTCTACTAAGAAGAAGGTGTCAAAAATGTCCATATTGGTTGTAGCTTGGTCAAGTACCAGGATGGAAGCGTTAGTCAGAAGCTGGCAAGCAACACTCAGACGTTGCTTTTCAGAATGAGTAAGTCTCGAAACGTTCGAAGTTCGAACCGCTGTTAAGCCCAGATCTTCGATTAAGATGTCAATTCTTTCTTGTAAGTCACTTTCATCTATAGGACCTCTAAGTGAGGCATGAAAGCTAAGTGTGCTTTGGACACTCATTCTAGGATCTAGGGCGGCGTTTTTGGGTGAAGGAA
>JXOV01006102.1:43079-69651 GCA_001014945.1 Clogmia albipunctata
CACTCATTCTAGGATCTAGGGCGGCGTTTTCGGGTGAAGGAACGTATCCGCATAAGTCTCGAAGTCCCTGCTGTGTTATATGTTGTCCATTTACTAGAATTTCTCCTCCAACTCTATCTCTAAGGCCTGCCAATGTCTCCATTAGAGTAGTTCCCTCCTTATGCGACGTTGCCATAACAGCAAACAAATCTCCCGCCTTAGCTTGGATTGTAACTCCTCGAATACTGTTCGATATGTCTAGGGAGTGTATTTGAATGTTGGGATAGACCAGTCCTATAGCTGAATGGCGTCTGGATATAAGGTGCTGGTCGGACCTAGCTCTGGATGGAGCATAAATACGGCTTGAATCGTATTCGTAAGGATCAGGGCCTCCTCCTCCTAGTAAATCTGCTTCACTGTGACTCCTGTTACCGTAGTGTTTTCCATTCATCTGGTTGTGATGGAATTGGGTGCCAGCTATACTAGCCCGGCTATTAGCTTGTCTTAAGGCAGCCAGTGGAATGTTGCCGTGTGCTCTCGAACTTGGTCTGGAGTTTGGTATGATTTGCCTAAAATCAGACTCACTTCGGAATTTCCTCAAGTTTGGAGGCAATCGACTCCTTGTCGTTTCATTATCACTACTATCATATCCCGATGACCCTGCAGTTCCAATTTGACTCTCTCGATACCCCCGATTCACTCGTCCTCGATTCTGAGTATTTGTGGAAAACCCTCGGGACTTTGCCTGAATTGTTCCATTAGCATTCGGCGGAAATACTCGGGGCAGGCCAAATTTTAAATAGGTGTACATATTCGATCCCAAAGGTGACCTGAAATTGAGAACATTAAATTAATAGAAATTAAAATGTAAATTTTAGTTTCTATTTCGTAAGAATTAATATAACATCTTCTTATTAAAATGGTAAAAGGAATTTAATTTCTGTTCATTATCTGTCTATGAGGGATATTAATTAATTTTAAAAGTGCTAATGGAGAAAAACAAATCAAAGGACAAAAAATTTAAATATTTGTTTAAGTAAAAAATTAATTATATGGCCTTATCACTTTATTATGGGTTTTTTGGCTTTTAGTAAAATAAAGCAATTGATAGCAATGTTTTTTTTAAATTTGAAATAAAATTGCAAAATGTCAGACAAGCGAATTAATTACCTCTTTCATAAAAATGACGTCATATATTTTATTTACTTTTAAAAGACAATAAAAAGTTAAACAGGGAGAGTTTGTTTTTAAATTAATGTGTTTTTTTTGTCAAATTAATACCTTTTTTAATTTCAATTTTTATCATTATTTTTTATGAGAATAAACATTTCTTAAGTTTCCATTGAGAGATTCCCAGAAAAGAAAATGAAATCTATGTTTTACTTACTTCGGACCATATCTGGGATGATTCAAAATGGACTGGACAGTGGTATCTCGGAGCTGGAAATTTCCATATGGCAGTGGCGATTTATCGGATGACCCGAGTGCAGAGTCTGTAAAATCGGAGTTCAGGTTTTGCCTGCGGTAGAGAAAAGAATATTGAGAAATGAAAACCAATCAAAGAATTAATTTCCAAGAATGATGAAGTGGTTTCCAAGAGGGTTAAATAATCATCAATATTTGGTTTTTGGGTGGAGAGATGGAGAGGGAAAACGATTTTCGAATTACAGTAAGCTGAACCGATTCATCATCAATCTCCCCCCTCGGACCCGCGAGTGGATTCCTCAATTACAAGAGCCACATGCCGATGGGTCATTGTTTTATCTTTATTGCTGTTTTTCTTTTTTTTTTGTACAAAGATTAATCCAGTTATCCCGTTAATACAATGCTGCTCTGGTACTTATTGGTAATGACTTTTTAAATATGAAATTTAATAAATTGGCAAATAAATCACTTTTTTCAATGAAAGGTAATGTCCATAAAATATCAATTTTGTTGATTATATATATATTGGAAATTCTCAAATATTGACCTTATAGAAACTATTTATGAAATCAAAACAGATTGTGAAAACTGTATCGCATCTATCAATAATAATCGGTGACTGAGAACACTCCAATCTCTGAAGCAAAGGCTTATAAATCAGAAGAAAGTATGTATTAAAATAGACAAAATATCTCTTTTTAATTTACATCTTGAATTAGATTTTTTTCTGTAGAACTATTATTATTATGTGTAACAGTAATTAATTAGAACAGTTGAGGTAGGGACCTCCATGTTCCGTATAGGAATTGGAAAGGAAAATTGTAATTGTGAATGTGCGTCTTATCTAAATTAATTCGAAGGGTGTAATTGAAAGGGAACTTTTTCACAAATGCATCTAATTGTCTACCTGTAAATGGACCAAGCATGCAAATCTTCGGAGGCAGGAGGCGGCATCGGAGTGTTGGGCCCATGTGGCACCGAGTATCGACGCTCTTCCCTGGACACCTTTGGTCCGGTCATGTTATTCATTTCGATTCCTCCCTGGAAAAAGAATAAAAGAATTTAAAAAATCGGCCACATTAATTGAACTTTCTAGGCAACACCGTTTCGCAATTTCTCATGCGATTTGTTTATTATATGCCACAAAGTCGGCGAGAGATAGTTTGCACAAATGTTAAGGTCATTTTGCCGTTCAGCGACAGACTACACTCAATCCATCAACAATAGCGGGAAAGAATTCAGCGTATAATAACAATTTGCGGTTGCAGAATGTGAAGCAGACTAGATGAATAGAAAATGGCATTTCCGTGTTTGTTTAAAAGCTGCAAAAGTGAGCCGATGAATAACGTGTATAACATTCAATTTGAGTGTTGTGACAAAGAGGGAAATTATGAAAGAATTGGCGAATCATTGACAATGAAGTTCCGGCGGTAAAACAAATTGATTCTCAAGTTTGCCATTAAAGCGTGCTGCATACAAATGACTCAAGATGGGGTTTTAAAAAACCCCAGACCTTGCCATTTTTCATCGGAACTTTCATTATATTTTTTATTGCGATATATATTATTTGACTTTCTTAGGAAATTATAATAATACATATTAGAGTATATAATAACTTCTGTCAATTTTTATTGGATTGGAATTGAGTAAATAAAATTAAGTTTGATGACTGTTTTTAAAATTTTCTTTGTTACTTCCCATAAAAAGATCTTTCTAAAGAGATATAAAATATGATAGAGGGTAGTCAGTTCAATAGTAAATCTTGAAAAATAAGTCTAGAGTATCAAAAATGTTCCCAATAAAGTATAGTAAGATCATAATTTTAAAATTAGAAAATTGTATAAGAAATTTTGGATAGTAAAGATATAACCACTACGCTGCTTGGAATAGAAGTATCTTACGTATAGTACAAAAGATCTTGTAACAAAATGCTTGTTCTTCGTTTACATACGAATAATAACAAAACGTACAATAATAACAAAATTGAACATAAATTTCATTCTTCTTACATTTAACAATTATTTAAGCAGAAGATATATCTAATATGGATTTTAATTATCAAATTTATAAAGATTTAGCTTACAATTCTCAATAAAAATCCTCAATTTATTTAATAAAAATAAATTTTAATCAAACCTAATATTATTTATGCATTTGGGTTGCAAAAAATCGATATTATGGTACTAATATTTCTTCTGTCAAAGTCGTTTTGAAAGCACAAGTGCTTTGAAGAATTCATTAAAGAGCTAGTGCGTTTTCTTCAATATTGAAATGTGATCTCCATGAAAAATCCAACAAATTTTTATGGAAAACCGTTACGTTTACATGGTTAAATAGTAAAAAACGAATGTTTTGACGGTTTTAACAAATAGTTTAAAATCAAATGAAATGAAAAATTGCTGATTGTGTGAAAGAGAATTATTTAAATACATGATGGAAAAGATGATGTTTCTTATGTGCAAGATAGAATTTTCTTTATTACACAGTAGAATGAGGGAATGAAACAGGAAACAATGTGAGATTTTGATTTTTTTAACATTCTTTTGTGTTAAAAATTCACAAAATTTTTATAAAGCTCGGTCGATAATCATTTTTAACCACAAAGATCTTCTTTAAAGCACTCACAACGTTCTTGCCTTTAAAAGACTCTGGTCACCAGAGTCTGGTGTTTAATAATGCCTTATCTTATCGACCTNCCATTATGAAACACACAGGACGTTTTAAAACACTTGTTATGCTCGTGGCATTAAAAGAATCACGTGTTCAGTAATGTTTTATTTTATCGACCTAGTTGTATAAATAACTATTAATCCATTTATATGTTTTGTCAATTTTAATGACCATAAAATATTTTCTTATAGTTTATAAGCACCTTAAGATGTTTTGACATATTACACCAAAGTCGACAGACATTGCAAGTTTTTTAAATGCTTGTGTCAGTAAACAGTTAAAAATAAGTACAAATCGCGTTTTCTGAAGAATTACATGATAAATTTAAAATTAATAGCGTCCATCATTAAAAGTAATTAAAATTACCAGGGGTTCAATAAAATGTCATTGCCACATAAGACCATAAAATAAATTAAAATGAAAATGACAAAAGTGTGTCGAGTAGGTCGGATATGGGTAATTTGTCTCCTATTAGCATACTCATAATTAATTGGTACTTTAATAATATATTGACGCAATTAGTAAATCTGGATCATAGTACAAATAGGGTTAAATGAAATATTGATATATCAGTATTTCTTGCCTTAATTACTGCAAATTAGAAGAGGCTTTTAAAGATGATTGCCAAGATTAGGCTACCAATAAAAATATTAACCCATTGACATGAAAACAAATAATAAATATTAATAAGTTTATATAATTCTTTAAAATTAAATAATTTCGGGGCTTGTTAACCCGCTCTAAATGCTGCAAAACTGAGAGAATTAATTAGGGTTTCATATTAGAACAATCAATTTCTCACATTAGGTAACCGTTCAAGAATCCAGAATTTTAGCTCAGAGCAATTAGTCTAAATGGAGATTTCGACAACAGTCATTTCCTCTTTAATTCTGTCTCTCTTAGATCTCTGTGTTCTGAGCTTACACAAGCCATGTCAATAAATTCTGGCTGGACACACAAAAGACAATAAAAAAACCAAGTACTAAGCGTAGTTTCGACCAAATGAATGCTTTTGGTCGCCTTGAAATTAATTAATGCAAATTCTTTGTACATTTTTGTATGATCAGGTGGTCTCTGTGCTATTTTTCGCTGAAAAAGCCCCAAATCCAAACAAAATATTCTCATTCACTTGCGATGCGGAAAATCGATTTAGCCGGTATTGTTTAAATTACTGACATGGAGGCTAAAGCGAATACAAACAGCTATTAATTGTTTTTGGGAGCCGCTCATTATTGGGTGATTAATTGAAGTTTTTCCGAAATTGATATTTACAGTTGAAGGAAATTTAAATGTTTGTTATGTGTTTTAAATAACGTCTAAATTTATATTAACATACTGTTAATTGGATAAACTTGGCAATTTAACTATCCCAGAAATGTATTCCTTAGACAAAATACTTGTTTTTCAAAACACCTACGTGATTTTGGTAAAATAATTAAGTTCCACTTTCAAATCAAGTTATATACTGGAAATGCAATTTTTTGTATAAAACCAATCCAAATGAAACCAATCGGTGTTTTAAGTAGTTTAAAGCAAATTCACATATTTAGAATTTGTTCGATTTATTTGAGAGTTTAGCTAGTACAGAATGAGTTGCTTATTAAAGACACTCTGGGATCGTGATGATGTGAACCTTTCAATTCCTTTTTTCTCTGGATAAGGCGATGGTCCTTATTATCCGTGGACTTATTAAGCGATTTCTATTATATTTATTTAGAGTTCGTTATATTTAGTTTTTGAAATTTGGACGGATATGTTTTCAAATTAGATAATAGTGGTACACCACACTCGTCAATTTTCGTCCAAAAATCTGACACAACTATTTAAGCGAAGAGACGAAAAGTTCAGTTTTTCTCGTTCCTATAATGTTATTAATATAAATAATAACTATAATTTATTACTCAATACCTTATTCAAGCAAACGCCAAATTTTAATATGAAAACAATAAAGTATTTAATTGAAATTTGAGTTTGAATTGAACCATGGCATTTTACGCACTTTTTACATTAAAAGTCGAATTAAAAGATTAGTGGCAAAAACTGACACCAGGTTCTGTTCGTATTTAGGTCTAGTACACCTTTTGGTCTCTAGGTGGCAAACAGTAGTCTTACTAAATGTAAAAATATTAAATTAAAATATTTGAATTCTTAAAGCTATTATTTCAATACCTTATTGAACAAAAGTATAATTTATAAGAAATATTTAAATAATACAATAGAAGAACCGTTCTTTAATATAAACCCAGTTTTAAGTAATTAAATTATTAAAATATTCAGAATATTTGGTTTGAAATCCTACGTTTCATCGTTATAGAAGCAAGTGCGGTTTCCAAACAACAATTCTGCCAACTTCGCCTAAATTTTATAAAATTTTTTAAAACTTAATTGCTATCAAAATTTAAATTTAAAGAAGTTTTACTAGAAAATCTAAAATCGCCTATTATTTTATTGAGAACGCAAATTTAATATTCAATACAAACCAAATTTTAAGAATAAAATTTTGATTGGAAAATCAAATTAACTTTTGGGACGACATTTTTTGTAAACAATTATATACAAATTGTAAATTCTGTGAATGAAGCAAGTTGGTTACTAAGTTTAATTATGAGTTGAACTATGAAATACCCAGTCACAAACACATTTAAAAAGAAAGGACGAATAGTAGAAAAAATGAAATGGGGTTTTTGACTTTCATTTTATATCGGGCCCAACTATTTTGTATAAAATTTACACAAAATGATTTATTTTTCTTTAAAAAGTCGAGTAAAAATTTTTATAGTCAAATTATTTATACTATGTAATAAAAATATATCCTAGTCATTTTTCATAATATAAAAATCTAAGGTGAATAAAATACAACAAAACACTTTTTGTTGCTGTTAAAATGTAATTACAAGTGTTAATCACTCATGGAAAGTCATTTTAACAAGAAATTATTTACTTTGCTATTGAGTAATAAAATGGATTTTTTCGAGGTTATAAGAATTGTATTCATAACTTTGTTATGAAAGTATTAATTCAATTTTTATATTTGGTTATGTTAGAAAATGAATGAAACTTTTTATATTAGGCAATACTTATTAGTGTAATTTATTATTATTTTAAAATAAACCAGGCAACATTTTTATATTTTTTAAAATTTAACATTATTAACTGAAAATAGTATAGCACCACTTTCAGAGCCATTTTAAAGGTATTGACATTGGTTGCAAATTTAGAAAGTTCTCATTTCAATTTTATTCTGTTATCAATGAATAAATTAAAGAAGTTTTTGTTGGTAATACCCGTATGTCTTTTCACTCAATTTCCCCAATTCTGGGAGAGAATAGTAACTGTTTCCGATATTTAAATTTCAACCATCAAATCAACCGAATCATTGGTTTGATTTGATGTCATGACGAACATAATTCATTCTAAAGAATGTAAAGGGAGAGATATGGGATCTGAGTGAGCAATTTGTGGTCTGCGGAAGGCAATTAAATAGAAATGGGCAAGAGCTTCCGGATTTGTAACAATAACTGATTTGCAATTGAATAACGACAGGCTAATAAATAGATTTATTGGCTGGCTGTCTGCTTATTTGGGAGAGTCACTGTTTTGTCTGAACCGAACGCCCTTTATTTTTTTTCTTCTTTTTTTGTGGGATCGATCATTAAACGAAAGTATTTTTAAATTGGCTTTTTATCGGAAAGAGCGACGCACGAATAAAAGACTGGAAAAGAAGAGACACCCAAAACCGAAATTCCACCTGAAGCTGTAAGATACGGACCACCATTTCACTTCGATTCTAGGTCACCTATGTCATCGGAATGCTCAAATATCTGAATAATGAAAAACGGTTTCGAATATTCAGACACTTTTTGCCATTTTTCAGCCTCTTAGCAATATTTAAATTAACATACGTGATGGCACTTTCGAAAAGAAATTGTCGCGCATCTTAATTGCCATTCTGAGTTCTCGACGACTGTTATGCTAATAAAAATTAAAGTTTAAGGCCGCTTTAGGAACACTTAAATATTTGTCTAACTGAATATTTTTGCCGAGTTGAATAGCAAATACAAAGTCACTATAAAGGTTTTTTTATAGAATGAATAGATTCTTTTTGCATTCTAAGTAACTAATTAATAAAAAATAAAGGTTATGTGATTTTAAACGTTTTTTAATCGTCATTGTTAACAGAAAAGGTTAAGGTCTAAACTTAAAAATATATGACTTGGATTTCAACACTATCATTTGCAATAGAGTTAGTTCACCTAATGACGTTTACCATGAGGATCTAATTTTTTAAGCAAAGAAATTGAAATTGGTCTAATAAATTTTATAAATAAGATCACGTAAATGACACAGATCGGAATTTGTTGGGTAACACATAACAGTTCTTCTTCTCAAAAGAAATAGTTATTGTAGTTTTTAAAAGTTCTGTGTTGTTGTTCATAGAAAATATATTACAACTAATGTACTTGGTATCGTAGTTTGTTAAGCGTCGAGTCACAAAATTGGAATCATGTGTTCTAATCCCAGTAAAAACAGCGATTCTTTATTTTCAAAATTAGTTTGCCATTATCAACTAATGATAACAATTTGTGATTAATATTAATACATTTACAAAAAATAATATCTCCGGCCTCAACAGTCGAACAACTGGTGTCGTCAACATTATTTGTTCGAAGGTTTTCAGACAGCTTGGATGGAATGCATTGAATCGAAAAGATAAACCGGATCTATCTAATACTAATAATTTGTTGCTCTGAATGCGTACAGATTGAAAGAGATGGTCTTCTTCGTAGAATGTGTACTCTGTTTTTGTGGCAAAAACCTGTCAATAGATAGCCTCTATATAAAATCATCATTAAAATCATTTGGTTAGACCTAGACTGGTAAAGGTTGTTGAGTCGTAGAAGAAGAAGAGTGTACTTTATTTTAATCAAAATATATTCATTTTTTAGTTAAAAGCTTCTTAACTACTTATTAATTAAATGTTCTATTGCAAGGATGTCATTGGTTAATGTAATTGAATAAAGCCTATTTGTATTTTTTTAAATATCCATTTACGTTAATATCAACCAAAGTCGCTCAACCTTGTATAAGTCGACTGGATTTTACTCGACGTCATCAGCCGGGAGAAAAATTACATGAATCCATCTGGTTGGTGTTTTTAATTTGTAAAATGAGAACTTGACAGATGTATATTGTTATCTAGACTCTATCTTGTACCCAATTTAACACTATTTTCTTAAAATTTCAATACTTTTTCAGCGAATTGGGTTATGAATTTTTAGCGATTTTTTTTCGCATTTCGATAAAAAATGAGTAATATTCAACTTATTAGACCCAAAAATTATTGTCTGAAGTAGTTATCACACGTATTTAATCACTTAAAAAGTCTTTTGTTACAATATTATCTCTAATTTTCTTGCATACAAAATAAAAACAATGAATAATAGCGGGCTGTTGACGTTTCACTACTAATATCACCACAAATCCGAACAACCTTATTGTTAATTAGCGTTAATACTAACAATCAAATTATTAAAATTCTAAAATCTTAAAATTTATTTTAAAAATATCGAGAATATATGAGGAAATTGTTTCAAAGTACGTAACTTAATCGTTATTAAAATCTGTCTTTAAAGAACAAGTCTCTCATCAATCATTGAAGAGAAAGCATGAGAGATTAATTGCGAAATATTCAATTGGCCGTCGAATTGCTTTAGTACATTTTAACGGTGAAGTGATTGAAGACACGCACAAAGTTTCTAAAGGGTTCTCCCTATACCGCTAATATTTTTAATTGAACTCTGCTAATCGTACATCATATTTCAGTAATAAGTTGAACAAATATAGGAGTTTTAATTACGCGAAAAGTGAGAAATTAGAATGGGATCGTGAGAATGTAAAAATGCATGACACACAATCGATCTACATGTCTCTAGAAACCGTTACGTTATTTTGTAGTGGTATATTACAATTAGCAGCAGCAGCAACAACAGAAAAAGAAACAAATGAAGATACACCAAAGGTGGAATGGAAAGAGAAGAATCGGACGCCCACGCCATTGGTAATGAAATCAAATGTTATAACAATTAAGTAATAATGGAAGTAATTATGAAGAAACTTGGTGCTGCTTTACGTAATCGCAGGAAAAAAATACTAAAAACTTTATTAGTAGTGTAATACAACTACAATCTCAGTGGAGATCTCACCTCCAATTTTCATGAATCAAAAGGCATGTGGTTTCTCCTCCTCAACTCTATGGAATGTTGAGTTCTTTTGGTGCGGTTGAATTTGATTTGAGGCATTATTTGGGGGCGGCAAATGGGAGGGAGAAGACGATTCATTGATCAATTTAAATGGATTTCAAGTTGAAGTGCACTGTACATCTTTTTCTCTCCAGAGTTTGATTTTTCTCCAATTTTGAAAAGAGTAATGTTATAGATGAACTTTGGAAAAAATTAATGAAAGAATATAACTGATGCTCATGAAGCTCGAAATTGATTTCGCAAATCGTCTTATTAATCGCTTTATTTCCGGTAGGCTGACTTTTTTGTGTTTTTCGTTCCTTCAAGCTCATTTGAAAGACTTTGACATGAGCTTTTCGAACAAATTGGATGGATAGAGTTAACAGTATAAGGTTATTAGAGCCCGACCTTTAACCACCACCGTGCCACTGTGGATGAACTTGGGTCGTCGCTTCAAGTACAATATTTTGTTGTTTAGAGTCATAGAGCTTAAAAGTAGGCCAACTTTAAAACTGTATCGCTTTATCGACTCGCGGTGCGGTGCGGCCCGATTGAAACTTATACAATGAAAAGTGTAACAGTTTCGCTCTTTAAAAATATATAATGTACGATTATAAAAGAAATTAATTAATACCGCGATATAACGTGAAATTAGCATGGCTCGATTTTCTCAATGAATCGCAACAATCGTCGACTTGTCTCTCTCGCTGTCGTCATTTTTCTTGGGGTGGAGAACCGTTAAAGAGACACTACAGAAGAACAGGTACACAACATAGAGTCTGCCAGTGTTGAAACAATTCTGAGAGAATCTTAATTGTCCCGCTAATTTACAATGCCTTTTATAATATAGACTGGTATAGAACCTCGTTTTTTGGACTCATTTTTCGTTCATTTTCAAATTAAAAATATTCCAATTATTTCCCAGCCAGAAAAAAAAGGTGGAAAGAAGAAAGAGGCAGTCGTCGATCTGGGTCAAAATTTTACATGCCATAACATTGTTTTACATCATCCGGCATTTGCCATTGAAAAGGAAAGATTCTAATTATGCACATTTTAGGCCCCCTTCTATACAAGAATCGATCTATAAAGAGCCAAGTCATGGACCGTTAACCGCTTTTCTTATTCCAAAAGCGGGAGAGAAAAGTAGAAAAAATGGAAATTGCCATAATGCATAATTATCTCCGGAATTAATACTATACTATTTCTTATTCCCAATACTGGTAATAATAGTAAGAAGACAAAACAATCAGATCAAAGGTAGGTTTTTTTATGCAGATCGACCTACGGATTATTTTGCATAATGAAAAGTTGATGATGCCAAAGCGAATAAATCATGAAACGTGTTCAATTCTAATGTCGATCATCTTTGATCGTACAATTTTTATTTCAATTAATTTTTTTCCCCCAACACCGAAGAGTTTAAGTCAGCTCAGTAGTCAGTACCAAACACTAAGTCGGGGGATTCACAGTTAAAGAATCATGGTTAATCTGTTTGGATATGGCAGACAGTTAAAAAACATATATGGAGTGCGTAAAGAATGATTACAGATCAGAAACCATTTACTGTAAAATTTAATATATGAAAAGATGACGAGGTAGCTAAGCTACTACTACTGGTTGCTGCTGTGTATCTATCTCACTGACTGACTGTCTGACTGGTCTAATGGTGATGGTCTAAACTGTTTACTGGGATGGATCCGTTGTCCCAGTCGGTAGCTGCCAGTCCAATTAACCCATTCAAGAGTATAATTTCCTCCCAGTTTAGAAAACAACAACTTTAAATGGGGCCTTATGCAATATTAAACGATTCTTCGGAGATTGAAATTAGACTGCAAAATTATTCCGCTGACGGTTCCATTCGGAGATTTAATTTAACCCAATGCTGCACAGTTCTAGATTTCATTTAGTATTAGTTTTTCTATTCGAAAGAGATGGTTTTTAATAAGAATTTTTTATCTTATTTAAACAAATGTTTTTTTTTATTAAGATCTTTTTAATACTCTTTGGTAATGAAAAAAATATTTTAAAAAATTACCGATTTTTAATGAAGTCCCAATATATTATTTAATTTTCTTGGTTTTTCTTTTTATATAAAGAAATATGTATATATTAACAAATAAACAATGTAGAGTTTTGGTGATTTGTAATTCGAAATAAAATAATTTATGTTTAAATTATCTTCTCGTATTGTATAAAATAACCTTGATCCGGAAAGTTTCCATCAGTGGTTAAAGGAGACGGGTCAGGAAGGGAAGATGGTAATTGACGTCGTAAGACCAATAATCGATTATAGAGAAACTCCATGTATGTTTGTGTGCTATAGCCCCCGAGTGTGGCTTAATGCTCAACCCAACATAACATAACATTGCATAAAATGTTTTTTTTCTCAAAAATTGACATTATTTTTTATTTTATCGCTCACTTGGTATTCAATTTTAATATTTTCTTTGAGTGTGTTTATATAATTGTATCTAAAACATTAGCTTTTATTGCAGATCATTTTTCCACAACCCTTTAGTTTAGAATTGGCAAAGTCATTTCGCTACAGAATTCTAAAGAAACGTTTGTCTTTATCAAATAAAACGTATTTAAATTTACTCTTAAATTGGGTCCATTTGCCGTTTTCGCATTATCAACTTTCTTATGCAAACGGGCCATTAACTTCATTATAAAGATAGTTAATTTAAATATGCTTATTATGAAATCAAATGCTTTGTCTTCTATTTAAGATTAATCGTAAATTCAAAATGCAAATTTTCAAATGAATAAATAGGACTTGGTGATTTTACGATAGATTAATTAAATTAGCATTCGCTGTCTGCTTTAGCTTTCGTGTCATTGAAAATTTGAAGTATTATGATATCATCTTATAATGCAAACAATTGTTAAGTCGGTTCCAATAAAAATGCATTCGTGGGTTAGGTGACAGTTCGACAGTTGAGTCAATTCGAGAGAAATATAAAAAATTATCCAGTCCAGACCCACATGAAAACACACACTCAAATTTGATTATATGCACATTTTCACCGAGTTGGATTCTAATTTGAATAATTTTGCAATAATGCTAACTGTTTTGTGGGCATAAAATAATTTTTCTGCAACAATTTTAATACCACCGCAAAAATATTCACAAATTCTCTAGTCAATGACATGTAGTGTATGATGTGGGTTTTTAGTATACGAAGAAACTGGCTTTTTTCCCGAACCATCATCATCACCCAGTAGGGTCTTTGGCAGAGTTGGTGTCGTGGTGTTTGTGTGTAGAATATTAATAATGAAAGACAGCCAAGTCGCGGTCAAAGCAATGAGACACGTAAGAAATTCGAAAGATGTGGCTTAAAAGGTGGATTCTATCTAAAGAAACTTACCCTCATTTCGATTGTTTGTTAAATCCAACTAAAAACTAGGAATTGATGTCCAAAGAACAAAGAATCGTAATCCCAATTAGACTGGTCCTGCGACGGATGCTGAGTCTACTGAACCAAGGTCACATAATTGCACGAAGAAATCCATCTTTTCTGCAAAAAATACCTCTACCACAACACAACTCCACAGAAACTAATTATCTTTTGTCAGAAGTTTAAATCCGGCTGACTGCTTGGATTTTTAGACAGTGACTCATTTTTCCACTTCACCTTCTCCTTGCCAGTGAATCACTTTAAGGAACCTGTATCCATTTCACTTAAATGACTATTTTTTGGTTATTTTTCCGCTTATAGACAAAAAATCCACTATCAATTGCACACAGTTTTCACAGAAAATTCAAAATAGTAGTAAAATATAACAGGCAAAGAAACGACTTGATCAACTCCGATCGCGAGCAACGAACCTCGATGACTGACAGAAGAGAAGCAGCGAAGAGAGAGTCACCAATGTAAAGAGTAAAGTTGACGCCATTTTGGATTTACCTGGTTTTGAGTTGAAATAAACTCGTATTTGTTGACTAAACACTCGAATACCATCGAATAAGTTCTGTTTAGAAGCGATCTTTCTCTCTCATTTCACTCAGTTCGCACCTATGAAAAGGTTATTCCACTCCAAGAGTTTACAATCACACAATGCTTCACCTGTACCACTAAGCCATTCTCTCCCCCAACACCAACAGAAGCAACAGTTTTACCTGGCCCAAGTCCACTTTTCAGAGAAAATCCGCGTTCAGTACCGATTTGGCCGTTAGCAGAAAGACAGGTAACTTGCTTTACCGGCTTCAACAGAACCGCATTTGTGTGAGTGTTAAAATATGATCGGGAGTGACTGTGTGTTGGAGGTTCACAATATTTTCCACACAGCAGAGGTAGGTTTGAGTCATTCGTCGACTTCAGCTCTTTTAAAATGAAAAGATTTTTTGGGTTTAGGTGGATTCTGGAGGATGTTTGAGTGGTGGAGATACTACAGCGCTGGTCCTCAAAGGAGTGAATTTAACAGTCCATTCCGGCGAAGTGATGGCCATCTTGGGCTCTAAGGGCAGCGGCAAAAGAGCTCTTCTGGACGTAATCGCAAGACGTTCCGATGGATCCTCAAGAGGACAAGTACTTCTGAATGGAACTCCTCTCACCAAAAGACTGTTCCAACAGAGATGTGGCTATGTAACACATTCCGTCGACTTCATCCCCGGATTAACAGTTTCGCAAACTCTACACTACACTCCAACAGTGGTATGTTTTTGTTTTGAAATTGAAATTTAAGTGGAATAGTAATTTTATGCTGAATGACTATAGAATCTCAAAATTAATCAAACAATAAGTGAAAAGAACAAAACAGGTTTTATTTTCTTTATTCTTTTTAAATCAGATGTTAGGAATGTTAATTGGCTAATAAGCCTTCATACAATATGTGATTGAACTTAATCTATAGATATAAGATATAAATAATAGTATCAATTAGATAACACACACCAAATCTTGGTTATTTGTTTAAATATGACATTTTCAGAATTTCCATCTATAGTTTTCGTTTAAATTTGATAAAAGTGGTTAAATATTTTTAAGATAAAATTGAAGTATTATCAATTAAATATAGTGTATGGTGGACAGTCATACGCCCCTCCTCGTAAATCGCACTAGCTTTCCCTCCTTATTGCAATTAATGACCCTAACCTAAAAAGATATGAGTGTTTAATTACATGTTTTTAATAAATTAATTGTGGCTTATTTTATTATAATGGCAAGAAAAATGTCTAAATATATTTTCCAAATGAGGTCCTAAAATCTAAAATAATAATTTTTGGTAATAAAATATTTGTTTAAATTACTAATTTAGTGTATTTACACGATTTGTGATTGCTGCTGGTATTGAATAATGGATAATTGAATAGGATTGAATTATGGATTACTTTCTATAGGAAGCATTGGCTACTAAAATGTAAATATTTTTTAATAGAATCGTATATAATAACCTTGTGCAATTCGGTTTTTATTTTTAATTATCGATCAATAGGTATTTTTCTGATTTACCCAAAATAGGGTTCAATACACATATGAAATAGGTTATTACTGCACTCATTTACCTATTTTTACTCGCGGCGCTCGTCAAAATACATGGTACTTTCGTGCTGTAATAACCTCTATTTTAGCACTTGTATCGAAATATACTATTTCGATCTATGTGATAATTTTTCCATTTTGTACTTCCTTATCGAAAGGTTAGCTGTTTTACATCAATTTTTTTTATAATACGTCATTTTACCCCATTAGTAAAAGTTTTGAATTTTTATTTTACTTGTGAAAAAAGAAACTCATAATCTACAAACTAAATTTTTAAACAAGGCGGTAAAACGGTTTTTCGTGTATTTTTAAGAAAATTGCAAAAATAAATGTTCTGTTCGGGTGTAAAATTCGTTTTTAAAAAACGACTCATTTTACACTCTTGTAGCACAAAAACTATTTATTTTATTTAAATATGAGTTATACTGAGATTATTAATATTACAGTACACAGTTATAAAATTTAATCAAATTCATTTCAGCTCACTGGATATTTGAAAGCATCAAAAGTGCGTCAAGTGTTGGCTGATTTGGCATTATCTCAAGTCAGCAACAAGAGGGTTGAAAACCT
This sequence comes from Clogmia albipunctata, assembly GCA_001014945.1. Taxonomy (NCBI): domain Eukaryota; kingdom Metazoa; phylum Arthropoda; class Insecta; order Diptera; family Psychodidae; genus Clogmia; species Clogmia albipunctata. The sequence goes on from JXOV01006102.1 coordinate 59,446, forward strand.
CAACATAAGCGAAAAGAGACGACTTGCGATTGGAGTTCAGCTGGTCAGAGATCCAGTTATGCTCCTTTTGGACGAACCTACCCAAGGATTGGATCCGTTAAGTGCTTATTTACTCATTTCAATTCTCTCAAACACTGCTAAAAAGACAGGATGTGGTATTTTGTTATCTCTGGAGAAGCCACGATCAGACGTGTTTCCTTTCTTGGACAGGTGAGAACATTTTATTTTTATTTATATGATACAGCCATTAACTATTATTTCTTTGTAGAGCCCTCTTTTTATGCCTGGGAGGTGTTGTTTATTCAGGAGGCACCAGAGCAATGTTGGAATATTTCCATGGAATCGGGTTTCCATGCCCTCAACTGGAAAATCCCCTTATGTATTATTTATGTCTTTCAACAGTTGATCGAAGGTGAGTTTTGTTGTCGTTTTCAAAGAAAGTTATTGAATTAAAATCACTTCAGTCGTTTTGTGATATTACACTTGCAGTCTAAAAAACATAACGATTGGATGTTAATTATGTTAATTACTTTTATTTTCAATCAATCCCATTAATAGAGAAAATTTTAAATTGTCAACAATTATTTGATTTATCCATATAAATTTTTTATGAAAAATGTATCTTCTTATTTTTTCAAAAAGAAAAGAAAAATACTAAACTAAATAAAATTTCCCTTTTAATTCATGTAAGAAACATGAGGTAACCCATCCGCAACCAACGGGCTTAGACTTTCCATGATTATCAATTAATAGCATATAGACCGGTGGAAACAGCATCCAGTCAATCCTAACCGCCCAGGGACCGAACCGACTATTAGGCGGGTACAAAATTAAATATTTTTTAAATATTAATAGGTGTACAAATAAGTTATCGCGTTTAATTATTATTTTTTCGATCTATATATCAAAACATTTCCAACATTTGGAAAGCTATTATCATAAGCCTTAAATATCATTTGTAAGGAAAAAAAAATTTTATAGACTTTGCAAATATCGAAGTTTGTGTCAAAAAAGAGTTTTAGCGAGGAACAATTTCATATAATTTTGTTTTGCAAGTAAAAAACAACCGAAAATTCTGAAATTATTATCAATGCAATGGAGCCTGGCTGAACAGCATTTTCGTAAACATGACGAAGTAAGAAATTAGACCAATTCAGGACTTGGCGCTAAACCGACCGATTTTTTTTAAAAGGTACCGTGAATTATCAGAAAAAACAAATCCTACGTTTGACTTGCATATTTTTTTTGTTTATTTAATAAAAAAGGAGAGTACATATGAAATTACTTTACTAAATTTAGTTAGATTTGCACTTTGTACCCAAAAATGAACATAATTCGAAATTATTTGTTAAAGGCATATAATTTTTAAAGGCAGTATTTAGAATTTCGTGAAATAAATAGTTCAATTAATAAAGTTAGTAATATTTCAAAGGTGTATTATTTACTGATTTGATCTTTATTGCTTCCAATGCGTACTTATAAAATATTCACTCTCTGTAATTTCCTCAGCTTAAAATTATTCGTGATTGAAAGTTTTGTGCAATTCGTGACATCAAGTTGCACGCAACTTTTCGATTAATATTTTTAGCCGTTAAAATTTCATCCATTTATTATTTATTTTAGGAGTCGAGATAGATTTCTGGAATCAAGTCAGCAAATTGAAGCCTTGGTGGATCGGTTTGCAAGAGAAATCCCACTTCCGGAATCCCCGATGAATCCAATGGGAAGCGGTAAAGTTCCACTGGCCTATGGAAAGCCTGGTGAACTTAAAGTGTTCGGAATTCTTTACTTGTAAGAAAACCTTAATGTTATTGTTTGTGATACAAATTATGGCAATTCAATTTTTTCCTTTCAGACGATTGCTGGCATCAATATTTTCGTGCAGTAAAACCGGAATGGCGAATCTGTGCCTCCGGCTTTTTGTAATGCCCTTGGCGATGTGCTGTCTATGGTTGTTTTCGTCAAATTTGGGAGATGATAGTCATGGGCTTTTCAGCAAAAATGGCCTTATTTTGAACATTATTGGACTTTCTTTTGGATCAGCTATTTTGTCTACAATTTGCCTATGTAGGTGGCCATTAAATTGGCCAAAAAAATAATTTCGATATTAAAACGATGAAATGATTCGATTTTCTTCTCATATTTATATGAAAACATTTTAAAAGTCGCATTTCAGTATTTGCGTTGAGAATTTGATAAATGATAATTTATTTTACGAAAAATAATATTTCATCAAATGCGCAATTTCTAAAGAAATTTCTTTAGAAATTGAAAAAACCCAACAAAATAAAAAAAACATTTTGTCTGAAAATTGAAATTATTCATAACAAAATTAAATCATTATCATTTAGGCTTTAAAATGGTTAATTTATAATTCTTTGGGTAATTTATAAAATTCCATTTTAGTTCCTGCGTGGAGGAAGAGATTCGTTCAAGAGAATGCTGAAGGACTTTATACTGGAGCAACTCTCCTAATTGCGTACGATGCCGTTTCCCTGCCTTTTGCTTTGATTTCAAGTGCTATGGGAGCTTGTGTTATTTATCCGTAAGTTTTTCAAAAATTTAAAGTTATTTGATAGAAAATTAAATCATATTAGATTTTTAAAATCGCATTATTAATAATATAGTGCTTCATAATTCAATCCTATTCAGTTATGCATTATTCAATACCCGCAGATAATCACAAAGCTATTAAACACACAAAATTAGTACTTTGTGCTAATATTCTATTACTAAAAATCATAATTTTATATCTTATTATAGTACCCCTGATGAAAAATTTGATTTGACATTTTTTTGTCTCTACATTAAAGTAGGCTATGATATATTAATCAATTTGATTTTTGATCATTCAATACCCACAAGAAATGTTTTTCTTAAATGTTGCTTCTGGATTGTAAAAGTAGTTTATTTCCATGAAATATCGAAAAATTTAAACCGAAAAATCTATTCTTATGCATTTTAGGTATATAAAATCGATATTATGAATCTAAAATTTTTTCTGCCAAAGTCGATTTTATAGCGTAAGTAAAATACTTATGCTTTCTTTATAATTAAAGTGGGACCTCCGTGAAAGAAATCTATCAAATTTATAGGGACGTTAGTTTCGATGTGTATGGTTTAACTGTATTTGCGGATGCTTGTGTATGTTTTTGGCTGTTTATTGGATGGTTTAAATTTAAATAGTACTAAATCTACTGTTTCGGTCCATTTAAATTTTAACCATCCGTAAACGGATGTGTCCTATGTGCAAAAGAGAAAAAAGATATAGCTTTCTCCATATTCCCGTCTTATTTGAAAAAGAGAGAAAACAATGTGAGGGCGACAAAAAAAATTTGTATTCGATTTTAAGAAAACGAACGTTCTTTTTAATTTTTGTGTTAATTTATTTAAAAATGTATATAATTTTGTGTAAAACACGGACGATAAGCATTATCAAACAGCCGGGCCTATTTTAAAGTAGCCGCTACACTCGTGGCTTTAAGAACCTTAGTGTTTAATAATACTTTATCTTATCGACCTAGTTGTATTAATAACTATTTTATAACTCAATGAATTCATATAGGAGTATCATTATTTCAATATTAATATTTTTTTAAATCATTTACAGTTTGGTGCTAAATCCGAACCAACCGAGTGGCTCCCATTTCCTGGCGATTATGTTCAGCTTATGGAGTTGTTTTGTGGTTGCTGAGCAGCTTTGCATTTTCTTCCAAATATTCGTCAAATCTGCATTGAACATCGCAGTATCTGTGTCCTACATTCTTGTGGTTTGCATTTGTTTGGCCAGTGGAACACTGAGATCCTACAAAGGACTTTCGGGATGGCTTCAGGACGACGCCAAGGCGACCCATATGAAATATGCCGCTCAATTGCTCTTCAACGCTATTTATTTGTCCCATCCCTCAACCTGTGTTCCCAGTTCATCAGTCACCTGCCCGAATATTAGCGATTTCGTCTTTGATCGAGTTGGAAAAGCAGATCCGCTGCAAAACAACATTGATATTGCAGTCGTTGTGGCCTTTTCCTTTGGACTGGCCATCTGCAATATGATTGTTTACATGTTCCCAATGCCCAAGTTTGTCAAAAGAAAGTTTAAGGATTAGAAATGTACTAAATTAAGAATGAATTTTTAAACGATATTTATTAATACGAATAAAATTTTTATACAATTCTGTTGAAAAANATTTTTAAATGATATTTATTAACAAGAATAAAATTTTTATACAATTCTGTTGAAAAATGTTTACATTTTAGTAGCCAATGCTTCCTCTAGAAATTGTTTTATAATCAAATTGTGTTGAATAAAGTATGATTCTATACCCGCAGACAATTACAAATCGTGTAAATACACGAAATTAGTACTTTGTATCATAATTCAACTACTAAAAATAATAATTTTTAGAATGAAAATATATTTTGACATTTGTCATGTCTCTATAATAAAGTAGGCCATGATTTATTAATCAATTTAAATTTTTTCCATTAAATTACAAAAAGTAAAACTCTTCTTAATTGTTGGTTTTGGCTTTTAAATATGGTTTAGATTATGAGTGCTATCACAGGAATATCAGTGAAACAGTGCTTGGTATTTATTTTCGATGATAACATTGAAAAATTGAGACCAAAAGCTCTATTCGCTAGACAAGTACTTCCCTTAATTGTATGTGTTTAGACCTTAATTTAGTACTGGGTTATCTTCTTATTCTTTACTAAATATTTCGCATAACAAATAGCTAATAAATATGCGAATTGTATAATATCTGGTAAAAAATTATTTGGAAAACAAATAAATTAAACACTCGTATCACATCGTAACTCATTTCATTCGTTTTCTAGAACTTTACTCGAGCTTAATTATTGTTCATTTTCCTAAACGTTCCTTAAATAACTATTATATGGAATCCAAACTCCACTGTGTAATTCGTCATAATAAACGGGTGGTCACTGTATGTGGAGTTATATTGAATGGATTTTTCTATATATTAGTTGCTTGTTGAAAATTTTGTTTTTATTTACGATTTCAGAAGATGTTATCTATCTGGTACGATTGTGAATTATATCCCACATGGGTTCCATTAATTCTCAATATTACGAGTTCATAATTCAAAGCTTATGATGTCGAATAAGGGGTTGAGAAAGGTGAGTATAGGTACCTGTTTCAAGATTAAAAGCACAATTATTTTTTTATATTTAAAATAAAATAATTTGATAATTCTTTAGAGTTTTAGACATAATATTAACAAAAAATTGATATAAACAACTTTTGGTAGAATAATCAATATTTTTACTAATATACAACTAAATTTGGTTAGTAGGTGTCTGTTTTTTAAATAAAAAAAAACCAAATTTATTTTCATATTATGACAATTTCACGTGTTGTCATCCAGGTATATAAGGTTAATAAATACTAATAAGAACATATTCTAAAAACTTAAAGCTTCACGAAATTAAGCAAATATGATTAAATTTATTTTACCTTAAAGATTAACTAATATATTGTATCAAAAGCTCAAATTCTTTAATGAATATGTTGAAATGACATGATTGAATAAATCAAATTATTTATTTAGTTTTATTTAATAAAAATTAGATAAATTCAATTTATAATAATTCAAGCAATTAAATAAAATTAATATTACACACGCCTTTAACATTCAATTATAAATGGAGATGTTAATTTCATTATAAATTAGAACACAGTTTAAATTCAATTTCCTTGTTCACTTAATTGAATAAGTGTAATGGAGTTTTACCTGTTGATATAAAAAGCAATACAAATACGAAGCACAAATAAACAAACAGCAATCAATCTGTTGGTGTTAGTGCGGCACGTGAACGTCGAAAGAACGAGTGAAGCGGCAATAATAATCTCACGAACGAGGGGGAAACAAACGTGCGAATGTAGTGAGCGGTGAACGCTGCACTCATTCAACACACACAGAAGGCCAGCCATATTTTGTTTTGTTGTTGTCAATTCTTTTGTTAGTCATCACGTCGTGAAAGTCGGAGCAGTTTTCTCGTGAAGTGAAAATGGGCAGTGAAAAAGGGGATCAGGATGTGGAAATGAACTTTGAAATCAAGCAGGAGTTAGTGGACAGTGTCGAGGCAGTGAATTTGGCCATGGTTGATATGGAAAAAGCGTCTCCGGGCCGACTTTTGACGCGTTTCGAAATCGAAGAGCGATTACAGTCGGGCTCGAAATACATTGAAATTGTCCCCGCGGAAAAGGTGAAGAGTCCAATTTGGAAGCACTTTAAGCAGATTTTGTACAAATCGGTGCGCCAGAACTTTGTCATGTGTGTAGATTGTCAGGCAATCTTGGCGTACAAGAGCAAAACTGGAACGGCCAGTCTTTTGCGACACAAGTGCGAAGTCCGAAGAAATCGCGCTGCTGCTGCAGCTACACGGAGCAGCCAAGCGAGTGAAGTGGTGGTGGTGCCGCTTGAAAGAGAAAGAACCAGTGTCACGCCAGTATTTGATGACCGGCGGTTCAAGAACTTAGCTACATTGTTGCTGGGAGCTGCAATTCAGTCGGGAGCGGCTAACTTGAGCTCGTTCGAAGCACACAAAACGGAATTTGCTGCACATAAAGACGAATCGAATTTAATTTTGGAAAAGCATCAATTGGAGGAGAAAATCCGATCTGGGGATCCCAATATAACAGTGAAAGAACCGTCCAAATTTCGGAATAAAATGTGGGAACAGTTTAAAATAATCCACTACAAAAATGTTAGACAACATTATATTCAGTGCTGCAATTGTTTTGCAATTTTAAGCTATAAGAAACAAACAGGAACCTCTAGTTTACTCAGGCATCGATGTGCTCAAAATAATACCGAGATTGCGATCAATAACACAGGAAATAATTTCGGAGAAGCAGCGAATATGGCAATTCTTTTATCACAAGTTAAGTTTATTTCTAAGGGTTTTCATTCTTATAGTATTCTAGACGAGAAATATTTTCGTGATTTTGTTCAATTTTGGTATGAAATGGGACAGAAGTTTGGAGCCCAACATTCCAATGTTGATGATCTACTATCTAATCGAGGGCTTTTACAGAATCAACAATCTGAAATTATTATGGAAAGTTATAGAGAGAAAATTCGAGACACAATGTCTAAATGTTCTGATCTGTATTTCTCTTTTGAAGTCTTCAATTTGGAAAATGATAAAAATAAATTCTTTATAACATTGGATATGACCTGTGTGGATGAGTCATTTAAAAGACATTGCTTTAATGTAGGAAGTAGAAAAGGAGAACTTGATAAAGACACAGTAAAAAGTCTCATTTTTGATGTCCTTGATCCTTATTTTGATAATTTATCAACAGAAAATTTAAAATTTGTTCTGGATGAAAAACATGCAATTATGCTGGAAGATTGCACCGACATGAATATCTTTAAAATTGACTGCATTTGCGAAAATGTCATTAGTATTCTAGATATGATAACAAATGTATTTACGAAAGAAATTGAACAGATAAATTTAATAAAACAGTCGAAAACTGAAATCGATATTTCTATAGATCGAAAATATGAATCGTTGTTCCTTCAATATGCCAACGATCTGAAAATGATTTTCCAAGAGCTAATGACATTGAGTAATAGAGAAGAACTTTCGCAAAATATTTTCAAACAGCCTATAACGGAATTACAACAAACGGTGCAGTTTGTTGAGACACTGCTCGAGGCAGTTCATTCAATTTGTGACACGAAAAGTTCAACACAGAATGGTATATTTTTGTGGTATAAAAAGTTTCAAACTCTGTGTCAACAAAAGATAATTTTTCCATCCTTTCTTGGACAGATGACAATTTTATTGAAAGAACAGTTAAATAATATGTTTAGGTTGAAAACTATTCATAAAGTTGCTCTATTTTTAGATCCAAATTTTAAAAATCTTAAATTTCTGGAGGAGGAAGAAAGGAATGAGATTTTAAAAGCAGTCAAAGAGGAAGCGAAGAAAATTATGGGTTCAAGAAATGAGTCTTTTAAGACTTGCGTTCAAAATCCTGAGCCATCAACTAGTTTTGACACTTCAACGTCATGGCTGTTAAAGAACTTTGTTGAATTTATGGATAATTCTGTGGTTGAATCGCCAATCGATGTGGAAATTAAAACTTATTTGAACATTAAATTGTCCGATCCTGTTGATGTCCTAGATTTTTGGAATTTAAATCAGACCTGCCCTAGATTGAAGGCTCTTGCGAAAAATATATTGGCTGTTCCCACCGCGTCAATGTATTGCAGAAATCGTTTTGCAAAGGAAGCAACAGGCTTCGAAGAAATTTGTCATTTAAATGAAAACGAGTTAGAATCGATCTTATTTTTTAAGCAGAACTTGTAAATTAAGTTTATATAATAAAACATATATACTGTATATTGTAATAAACTATGTATAACGATATGATAACGATCTTTTTAATTGTGAAAAATAATGTTGAATTCTTTTTATATATAAATAAATCTTACGGTAAAGTATCTTTTTGCAATATAAATAAGTTAAAACTGATCAACTATCAAAAATATATACTATATGTACAAACATTTGATTATTTATACATTTTAAATTGAAATAGGATATTTCGATATTAGTGCTATAATAACCTATTTCACATGTGTATTGAACGCTATTTTGTGTAATTCTGAAATAAATACCAGTTAATCGATAATTACTAATAAAAACGTTCGCAGTGATGTTTTCAAATTGTGAAACAAGTAAGACACAGTCTAATCAAATTAGAGAGACCCACCACTTAAATCTGCATTGATTGGAGAGAGATAGAAACATTCCCATCTCTTTCTAATAAATTTTATCGTATATTTGTAGAGATTGGGTTATGACAAGAATATGTAATTTCATTAAATTGGAGACAATTTGCGTGCAAATTTTGAAATACTATTGCACGCGTGCTGTAAAGTAAACCGTTATAGAATCAATTTGCGTTAAAAACAGGCTACTTTTTGGATTTAATTCAAACAATTCTATTGAAAAATCTTTACATTCTTCCTTAATTTGGTATCGTTTCGTTTTCTTATTACATAACTTATTAGCTTCATATGTTATTAAGCAAATAAATATGTAAATTATATATTTTTTAAAATAATGGTTGGAGAAACACATAAGTAAGCTCTCGTATCTTCTTAAAATTTTATTCGTTTGTAATTATGGTCCATCTTTCCCAGACATTCTTAAAATAACTATAAAACTTTTCAAATACTAAAATTTTTAAAAACAGTTTTAGAATGGATTTTTTATAACTATTTATGAATGTATTGTAAATTGACGACAATAAACGACCCCATTTCCATCTTGACAGTAATATTTTTTGGCAAATGACTAGTCATTGTTAAAGAAGAGATATATAGAGTGTGAAAGTAAGTCATTCTTTAATAAGTAATTGAAGAGGTAAAATATTCAGTAAAGAAAGCATAGAGAAAATCCAAAAGATTAAGACTTTTGGCTTTAATTTCTTAATATTGTATACAAAAAACAAATCAAATGAAAGGGTTTAAAAGGTCTTGGATTAATTTACACAAGGCAAAAACTCTTTTTAAAAAGTTATATACAAAATTCATCAATAATTGAATTTGCCTAAATATATAATGAAATATTCAGTTGTCTTTATCTTAATTTTAATTGAATTTGCTTTTTCGTAGTCAAAACGAACAAGTCAGTTTATCACCTCCAGGTTTGTACAAATTAAATAATGACATCGAGCTAATTGAAATCTTTGATTAATTAACTAAATATAAATAAAATTTCCTTTCAATTCCTGTAATGAACATGGGGAGTCTCAACCAATGCCATTGGGTTTAGACTATTCATGACTGTTGGTTTTCAGTATTTTACTAGTCAATTAATAGCACCTACACCGGTTGAAAAAGGATCCAGTCAATCATACCCGCCCAGGGATTGAACTCATCCGAGGGGGCAGTCGAATACTTTATCACTTCGGCTTTGAGGCGGTTAATTAACTAAGTTATATAAACTCCCACAGTAATTTTGGCAAAATAATTTTTAGTTATTTATACATCTTCTAAATGCTTTACAGCAAATTTTTAAAACTTCCTTTCCTCAAATAAAAATAGATCAAAATAAGGTTTTTGAACTCTCGTGTCGAAACATACGCTTTACGATATCCATTTGAGTTTCGTAATGTTTCACTTTATGACACTCAGTGCAAATTTTGAATTTTTATTT